>JBCEWC010000654.1:0-26112 GCA_038996855.1 Solanum aculeatissimum | reverse complement strand
AACCATGAAAATGAACTCCTCAACTCAAGGTGATTTTTAATCCTTTTAAGTCTCTTTTTTCTAAAATTGATCAGTCCCAATTTATCCATCAAATAAGCACCCTTAATATTTGAAGTAAGTTGATGATATGTGTAATAATGTTCAGAAATATCCAACTTATGACTCCAAGCACTGGATAAGATGTTGAAACAACCATGAAAATGAACTCCTCAACTCAAGGTGATTTTTAATCCTTTTAAGTCTCTTTTTTCTAAAATTGATCAGTCCTAATTTATCCATCAAATAAGCACCCTTAATATTTGAAGTAAGTTGATGATATGTGTAGTAATGTTGAGCAATATCCAACTTATGACTCCACTTAGACAGAAGATCAACCGTATTATTAGCCTCTCTATATATATGTTGGCAGTGAAACATGCTAAACTGTGCAGTAATATCTTTAAGATCATCGATGAATGAATGCAAACTCCAAGGAGATTTATTATTAGAGGTGATCCAAGTAATGAAAAGTTGAGAATCCACCTCCAAAATAATATGATTATAACCATGATTCCTACTCCACTACAAACCATAGGTAGCAACTTGAATTTCAAAAAGGTTATTGGTGTCGACCCCTAAAGGAATAGTAAATGCAAATACCAGTACTCCCTTTTGATATCTAAGAATCCAACCCCTCCTATTCTTCCAGGATTACTAAAAAAACATCCATCAATGTTCAGCTTCAAAAAACACATTAGAAGGAGGCTTCCAAATCACAGAAATGATCCTCATTTCATGAGAACATTGTTCTACTATTCTCAGCATATCAACCCAGTTACTAGGCTAGAATAAATAAGGAAATGCAATGATGAGTAGGTGAGAAATGTCCCTAAAAATAAGAAATTTCACTTTTGACGTGTTGAAACTTTTACCATCATATTTAGAAAAACACCTATTCTTCCAAAGATTCCAACATATAAAGATAGAAAGTGCTTGAATGAGGAGCTTATGGATCTCATTTTTTGTTTCTTTTTGCCACCAACAAAACAACAAACTTTGAAGAGTAGCATGGCTATGAGCAATACCAAACATATCAAAAAATTATTGCCAAATATGGTTGGCAAAATTATCTGCAACAAAGATGTGATGAATGTTGTCCATTCTAGGTCTTATGCAGCAAAAACATTAGATCTACTCCATATGAATTGAGTATATTATTAGTAGGTAGTTTCTGTCTCAAAGCTCTCCATAGTAGAAAAGATACTTTGAATGGGTTTTTTCTATTCCAGATAAAAGAATTCAGCTAGTTATTCTTTTTTTCTTTCTAATATACTCCCAAGCAGATGCAATAGTGAAGTTACCATGATCATTTAACTTCCAGATAGCTTCATCAGGTACATTAGCTTGATAATGAATTTTGACTTGTAGAATTTGAGGAATTAACATAACAGGAGCATGTTGCCTCACCAAAGCATCAGTTCACTATCCATTAGTGAAGAACTTAGCCACAGTAGTATTGTTGAGTCTGAAACTCTCAGTAGTGTAACTAGTAAGGGGACCAATCCCTAACCAATCATCCTACCAAAAGGAAAAAGAGCTTGAATAGATCGTCCATGTAATGTGCCTTTCCAAATGTTCTCTATTCCTAACCAAATATTTCCACACTAGAGAATGACCTATATCCCATTTTTTCACCACAAGATTAACTATTTGGCAATACCTAGCCCTTAAAAATTGTCCCCATAAAGAATTGCAAGATCTAAACCTCCACCATTATTTATATTGAACAAAATGCACATATTAGTAAGATTTGTAACTCCAATGCCTCCCTCATCCCGAGGATAATAGAGAGTTTCCCAAGAAGCCCAATGGTATCTGCTTCCTTCATTATACCTTCCTCAAAAGAAGTCAGCTATCACATTCTTAATATACTTAAGGGTTGTTTTAGGAGGAGAAATTATTGATAGAGTATGTATAGGAATAGATAAAAGCATATATTTGATCAGAGTTTCCTAACCACCAAAGCTTAGGATTTTAGCTTGACAACCACTGATTCTTTTAACAATTTTATCCACCATTTCAGAATAATAGATGATCCTTTGACCTCCAATGTATAATGGATAACCTAGATAGGTGATAGGACTATTCTTTTTTGAAAAACCAGTAATCAACTTAATGGTATTTTGTGAAGTATTAGTAGTGACCATGAAGTGACTTTTGTCTTTGTTGACCAACTAATCAGACACAACCTCATATGCTAAAAGAGTATTCATTATTAGCTGTAGGGAATACCCATCAGTAGAGGCAAATATGATGATATCATCAGCAAAATTAAGATGATTAATTTGAGGTCCCCTAACTTCCATCTAAAAACCTTTATAAAGATGATTAAAAATAAAGAGCATTTAGGCTTTTGGACAAGACCTTAGTACCAAAAATAAACAATGCAGGAGAAAGAGGATCTCCTTGCTTAAGCCTTTTAGTGGAGTGAAAAAAGTCATACCTTGCACCATTAATGATTATGGAATACCATTTATTACTCATTACCCTCCAAATCATATCTATAAACATCTCATCAAAATCAAATCTTCCCAGAACCAAACAAATAAAAGAGAAAGATATTTTATCATAAGTCTTGGCCATGTCAAGTTTGATTACTACATTATCACCCTCCTTAGGCTTCTTAATGCCATAAATAATCTTCTAAGCTAACATGATATTCTCTTAGATACTTCTACCCCTCACAAATAATCTCCTAAGCTAACATGATATTCTTTGAGATATTTCTACCCCTCACAACACCAGATTGATTGGAAGAAATAATCTTGGATAAAATAGGACCCAATCTATTACACAATAACTTGGAAATGATCTTATTGGAGAAGTTACTTAGATTGATGGGTATGAATTCAGTCAACCTATTAGGATGTTAAATCTTAGGTAATAACACCAAACATTCATGAGTCATAAATCTTGGCATTAAACATCCAAAAAAGAAGGACTGCACAACAGCTAACAGATCCACCTTGATTATATCCCAACACACTTGGAAAAACTTACCACTCATACCATCTAGACCAACAACAGAATAAGGATTCAGGGAAAAAATAACTTGTTTAAGTTCCTCCAAAGTAGGCATGGCATGTAAAATTTGATTCTGATCCTCATTGACTAATTTAGGAATACACTGCAACACCTCTTCATCAATTGTATCGTGATGACCAGTGAAGATATTTTGAAAATATTCACAAGCTACAACAACAATATGTTCATCACCTTGCACCCAATTATCACTATTAAGACAGGTCTTATGGATGAATAATCTCCTCCTTCTACCTTTCATCAAAGCATGAAAGTACTTGGAGTTTGTATCTCCTTCTCTAAACCAATGCAATTGAGTTTTCTGTTTAAGAATTGACTCTTCCAGCTTCATAAATTTTATGCATTCAACATTAATACCATGAAGTTTATCCTTGTTCTCTTCAGAGTTATTATGGATAATCTCATCTTCAGCAGCCCTGACCCTTTCTTCAAATTGTTTAATTGATACAAATATGCCCCCATATTCTCTCTTGGACAAGCACTTAGAGTAGCAGATACTCTTTTGATTTTTTTAAGCATCCCCATAGGATTACCATTAACTTCTCTATTCCAGCAGCTTCTCACTATATCTAAAAAACTAGCATTTTCAACCCAATAATGTAGAAATCTAAAGTATTTTGTAGTATTATCATGTCTACACACCATCTCCATCATCAAAGTAGTGTGCTCTGAACTAACGGTAGGTAAATGATCAATAGTGGTTTGATGCATAACAACCAACCATTTGTCATTAAACATTTCTCTATCCAGTCTTTTCTATACTCTAGCCTCAATAACCCTTTGATTGCACCAAGTGTAAGGTTGACCAGTGAACCCCAAATAAGTAAGTCCACAAGCTTCTATAATAGATATAAAATCAAAGCTCTTATTCATATTATACATCAAATCACCTCTTTTTTCTTCAAGAGTAGTAATCATATTAAAGTTCTCTATGGTACACCAAGGCACATCCATACAAGAAAAATGTAATAATTTGTCCCAAAGGGGTCTTCTAAGATGATCTCTACACTTAGCATAGATGAATGAGATGCAAAACTTGTCAGCCAACTCAACATCTTGTATCTCATAAGTAATATGTTATTCATCTAATTCAATGATATTACAGGTATAATAAGTGTTCCATAACAACCAAATCTTGCCATTTGGATTACTAACAACATCATCCATACTTAATTGGAGTCTAGTATCATTTAAGAACGTGTTATTAGCAAATGGTTCAAAGATAGAAATCAATCCTAGATTGTGCATTTTCTTGATATTTTGAAGTCTTTCTAAAGAACCTTTGGTGTTAATCCCTCTGGTATTCCAAAAAATTGACCTAATCATCATAAGCATCTACTTCTAGCCCTTGTATGTGGCCTACTTGAATTAGCAGATATACTTGTGATTAGTCATTTCTTACTCTACCTCTTTTCCTTTCTACCTTTAGGAGACAAACTAGGTTTTTCAATGGCTTCCTGAATTTATTGTTGGAGATCTTCTCGTGAATTAGGATCAAAGTTCCTGATCAGATTAGTGTCAATTACCTCATCATCGTTGTCATTCTCTTTCATAGACTTATTATCCTGATCTAATTCATCCTCTGAATTAATCACTTCATATTCATCATTGATGGCTGGGACAGTGGTGAACTTACCATCACCTTTAGAATTCTAAGAGGAATATTTGATTTGAATTGAAGGAAGCTCAACACTAGCTTGACTAGCTTCTCTCTACAATTTTCTTTTAATGTTATCTCTTCTCTTCTTACTTAACCTTTCATGAGACTTATTATTGAAAGGATTCATAGGACTATTAATGTTGTGCATTAGAGTACCGGGAGAACCACTACCACCCTGTTGATGCATTGCAAGATTTCCCTAATTATCTCCATAATTCAGATTAGACAAACTCTGTCCAGTGCCAACTTGTTGAATATCAATATGTTGATTTTGTTGAGAATTATTGGTACAACCTGTTTTAGGTGAAGTGGTAGCAGGAGCTCTAAAGTCACACCTATAGTCTATGAAACGGTACTCATACAGCACATGAGATAGAGCCCTCTCCCTAGCAACCCCTTCCTACAAGTTAATAGGTTGCTCCTAACTTTTCCCTTCCAAACCACCCTCAACTTCATAATTCAACATAGAATTTCAAGGGGGAACCTTGGGAAC
Organism: Solanum aculeatissimum; assembly: GCA_038996855.1. Classification (NCBI taxonomy): domain Eukaryota; kingdom Viridiplantae; phylum Streptophyta; class Magnoliopsida; order Solanales; family Solanaceae; genus Solanum; species Solanum aculeatissimum. The sequence goes on along the minus strand of JBCEWC010000654.1, from coordinate 20,878 downwards.
TGGGAGCATTGAGTCAATACTTGATCTCCTTGAATTAATTTTATTCACTACTTGTCCAAATTTATCATCACCTTCAATTGGTTGTTATTGCTCATGAACAAGGGAAGGAATATTCTTCTGAACATAATTGACCTCCTTGAGTTTGTTTGTTGTTTCAACTTGATTTTCTTCATCCATACTCTGTAAAGGTTGATCCTGCATTTCAAGATCAATGTAATTATTTTGCGACAGTAAAGAGGTGTTACCATGTTGCACAAGTTTATTTTGATGGACTGCAGAATCCTTTTGTTGTTGGGTAGGATCTTGATGCTTTCCTTATCTCCTTTTTTTAGTTTGTCACTGGGATTGTTGTTGTTGATTAACTTCTTGTACTTGTTGCTTACTATTAGTATATGGAAATTCATCCTTCACTTCCTGATGATCAAGTTCAAATCCATTCCTATTTGAATCAATATTGATCAAACTTTTCTTTTCAAGCTCCATCTATTTTCTTTTCTTGTGTTTGCCATCTCTCTTTTTAATGGTGCAACCTTGAACCATATGTCCTTGATGTTTATTAATGACGATAAGCTGGAACACCTTCATACTGCACTGATTTCCACCTTCCAATTATGATATCATCTTTGTAAAAACCTTTCCAAACATGAGGAGGTTTGTTTTTAGTAAGGTCCACTTGGAGTCTTACCTTAGCTGGCTACCTCTAGTTTTTTTAGCCGAAGTTGCATCCAAATATGAAACTTTGCCAATAGAGGCTAATAAAGCAATAACAAATTTCTTGTTATAATAATGCCAAGTAAGTTTTGGAAAAGTAACCCATATTAGAACAATAGGAGTTTCCTCTTTTGTCTTAAAGCTAGGAGTCCACATGTGGATCCTCATGAGTTGTCCTTCAATACTCATTCTTTGCTTAGTCCACACAGTAATATAATAAAGTTCATTATCAAGATCAATACATATGTATAGCATTGAAATGAGCAATTTTAACACCCCCAGACAACCGAGTTTGTAAAATAAAACTCTTTCCAATCAGCTCAAGCTTAGGCATAGTATTAGTAAGTTTACCAATCAAAGTAAACTTATAACTAGCTACCAGTTTCACCATAAAGCCATCATTATTAAAAATCATAGTAGGAATAGCTTGTTTGGTTGTAAATTTAGGAGTATTCAACTCAATAACTACTTCATTCCTAGCCTAGTTGAGCCTCAATTTGGCAGCCAAAGTTTGTACCACTGTATATGGAGCAAGTTCTGAGGTGGTACCCTTGTTACCTTTCAAATTAAGCTCTAAATTAGGAGTAGGATTGTTTTGAGAATTTTGCTTGAAGATAACTGGATGAGTAGGTTGTTTCGTGGGAGGTTATTCTTCTGATTATTTGGGACAAATTTCTCAAAGTTATTTGAAACCTTAGGAACATTGATTATAATTAATGGTTCTAGAATTTTTAAGATGATCATCCTGCAACTCTTTCCTTGAAATACCATTCAAATGCTCTTTTGCATTAACATCAACTTGAGCATGAAAATTAGATGCACCATACTTACTTATCGAGGCTTGATATCCCTGATGAGTCCTGAGAACTTGCTGAGCTTTCTGTCTTTCTTGGATTGTTGAAGCAACACCTCTAACCTATTTCCCAGGCCCTTGTATTTGATTTCTTGTATCCTTAGGCAATGAAATAGTACCTAAGACCCCAAATGTGAAATTAGAATTGCTAACTTCCTTATTAGGATTTTGATCAACCTCATCCTTCTTGGTGTCCTCCTCCATGGCTATGTTTTGAGTAGTCCCTGTTATACCAACATCTCCATTACTTTCACCTGAAATGATCAACCCATTTAACTTCATTTGAATTTTTTTTCTCCCAAATCCTATTATTGAGAGTTGTTATCGCCATTAATAACTCCTGTGTGATCTAATTTTTGCTAGACAATATTCATTGGTGCGTCATCTATGCTGCTGAATTTTACTTTGTCATTGACTTCGATTTCTAATCGGCATGAAACTTCAGTGTGGTGATCCTCACAATCTTCTCCAAACCCCCATAGTTGACCCCTTACGAATCTCCTCTAAATTTTGAGATTCCTTTGCTCGAGTCAATTTTGGATCCTCTTGGGGTTTAATGTTTTGATCACAAATTAGCCCCTCTTTCAAACCCGCTACAATGACCATCTCTGTATTTTGCAAATTTGAGAAACTATATGTAATATCTGGTAAAAAAAATATCAAATTACCACTAGATGAGGGATGCTTGCATAACGCATCTTGTCAAACTTTTTCGGCAAATCTGAGGCTGGAATCGCGATTAGCATGAAAAAATATGTGCAAAAATGGTCTTGGTTGATATTTAGAGTAACTGGATCAAAAGATAATTTTTTAAAGCGAAGACGCAAATCCAGAAAAGTGCGCGACATGTCCGCGTCGCGAACTTGTCGCAGATATGTACTTAACTGGGGTTCTAATATTTTCTACAGGATTTGAAAATTGATCGAAAAATGATTTACATAAAATTACACATAAACGCATTTGACAAATGTGATTTATTTCTTATTTTATAGAAAAATAATTTCTGAACGCGTTTTGAGTTTTCTGTCAAAAAAATAATTGAAGCGCGACAAGTCCGCGTTGTGGACTTGCTCTATCTCGGTATTTGATGATCAGTTTTAAGAGAAAGAGCATTCTAATCTTTTTCCCATTCCTCCTAAACTTAACTCACGACTAATAAAAATTATTTTTTTTTACTTAAATAGGGTTTTTAAACCCATTTGTAAGTCATTATTACGTTCTAACTAAGAGGAGACCTTGAGCGAAGAAGGGGAGAGAAGCTAGGGTTTCTAGACGTTCTTGTGAGTTCTTCCAAGAGCTGCTAAAATCCAAATCTTCTAGGTATGTAAGGCTAAACTAAAGCATGAAATTGTTCTTCCGTGTGCCCCTTGATTGTGATAGAGCGATATATGAGAGTATTGTGTCCTTATGTATATTTTCTATGAAGGTCTTCTTGTAAATTTTATACATTATATGTATTTTACAAGATTGATGATCATCATAAACTTGATTTACTGAACAAATGCTTTTAGATGAGTTATTTCACAAACCCTATATACTACTTCATAAAAGATTGCATGAATGAACCTAGGGATTAAGTCTAGAGCCTTGAGTTGAGAATGTTGATTGTGATTGTGATTGTGAACATGATGATAGATTGATAGAGCTTGATGTTCCCAAGGGTGTTCCTGATTATACTCTAAAGATTAGTCTAGTCGATAGTCCTCCTACGTGATTGTCTAATTCATTTTGGAAGGTTGATAGGATTGATTGGTCGAATTGTGAAAAGATTAATTTGATAGAGCTGATGAATTGAAAGAGTCCATTAAGAGACTCATTGATTTGTTGATTGGAATTGATTATTCTATGAGTGTTGAGTCTTGAGAGGAGTATCGAACATCGAATTGAGTAAGAGCGAGACACACTCAAACCTAATAACTATGTAGCCAAATGTAGGAGTGGATTGAGTCCATTAAAATCGGGCATGTCCCTGTTATGAAGAATGAGTTCGTTAAAGTCAGACATGTCCCTAGTTTGAAGAGTAAGTCCGTTAAAGTTGGACATCTTCCTATTTTGAAGACTGAGTCTGTTAAAGTCGTACATGTCCTTATTTTTTAAGATTGAGTCCGTTAAAGTCGGACATGTCCCTATTTTGAGGACAGAGTCAATTAAAGTTGAACATGTCCCTATTTTGAGGACTGAGTCCATTAAAGTCGGACATGTACCTATTTTATTGTCTTGAAATGATAGGACTTGACTGGTTGATTAGATCCATTCATGAATTCGAGTTGTTCTTACCCCGATAAGGTATTGAATGATTGTGGACATATGAAATTTCTTATTGACTTTTTTATCTCTTGATTTGAGTATTCTACCTTGATATCTGTTTCATTTAGCCATTTTACATACTCATACATTCAACGTACTGACGTCTATTTGGACTGCATCATTTTATGATGCAAAGACAAGTACTAGAGATCATTAACAAGCACACCGTGGAAGATCTTTTACCGTCAGCTGAGTTGGTGAGCTTTCCCCTACTTTCGGAGGATACTCATTTATATTCTCATCTAGCTTTTAGAGTTAAACTTTAGATTTGCTCATCTTGATTTGAGGTAGTCATAGATCTGTCATTGGCACCATAGAACAGTTGATAGAGGCTTCATAGACTAGAGTATGATTTGTGTTGAGTTGAACATTTATCTTGCTAGTTTTATTGATTTGACTTGACTTTATATAAAATTGAGATTTATCCACCTTTCATTATCATAGTCTTCTATTGATACGTTAATTATGTTGATTAGATGAATATGATGAGGCCAAGTGGTTTGTTTAGGAGCCAACAATAGTTTTTAAGTGTCGACCACGCCAAGGGTACCCTCTCGGGGCGTGACACTATGTGATGAGTTATTGGATAATATTTGTTGGGTGTCTATATTGGAGAAGTACCATGGGGATGGAAATTATATTATTAAATGGGATTTACTGTTATTGGAAAAGAATTTTCAATATGAGGAAGAGACGATTGCAATCCCTGATCATGATGTCGGGAAGTTGAGGACCATAGAGTTCAATGGTCCCCATATGTTTGATGAACCAAGTACTACTCTGTTGAGGAAATGACCTGGGAGACTAAGAAGGAGATGCAAGACAAGTATCCCCATATGTTCGATGAACCAAGTACTACTCTGTTTTACTTTAGCATAGTTTTTCCTATCTGATCATTGGAAGATAAGTGATGGTTAAATTGGTATCTATTGTAACCGCCTGACCCTTTTGTTATGGAACGATCAATAAAAAAGAAAATTGGGCCAAAAAACTTCTGAATCGTAACTTGAGAATTTTGATCTTGGGTCATACTAGGAAGAAATTTGAGTCAGGTGATATTTGGGGTAATTAGGTAATGGATTTGGGATTAATTTTAGTTTGAATTTTTGAGTTGATATCCAAGACAACAAGGAGCTTGTATAGCTTTACAGAATTGAATTTGGTCAAGTAGAACTTCCAATATTAATCTTGTCACAAAGGGTAAGTTATTACACGTCATGGTTTGAGAGTTGTTGCAAAATGGGGAATTAGGACGTGAGTTATGAAGTTTCTATCTTTGTGCAACCTACCACGGCAGGCCAAATCCCGCTATGGTCGTGCCTCCATGGCGAGATAAGTGGTTGTCACGACGGGATAGTTGCGAATTTAAGTCTAAAAAGTCTCAAATTTAATTTTTATTTCTCCCACTTCGTTCTTGAGAGACCAGTAGAGACTTGGGTCTTATTTTCTTCAATTTTTCACCTATTTTATCATTAAAGGTAAGATGATTGTTCCTCTAACTTGTTAACGTTATTTGATTCCTAGACAACAGAATCTAGGAGAATTATAAAAGGTGAAGATTTTGACTTTCAATTAATGGTGGGCAAAAAGCTCTAGATGGGAGAATGATCATAAAAAGTGGACAAGAATTATGATTTTGATATAATCTGGATAATTAGGTTATTATTTTTTTATTATTGTATTTCTTGATTTTTTTAATAAATCATGAACGAGACAACGCATTGAACAAGGGAAAAACTCATATTCTTTGAAAGGTTCTAAGGCTTGTTTCGAGCTAGGTGATGATTTTGATATTTTCATTTGTGTGATATATGCTTGTTAACTATTTCGTAGTACTTCTTGTATATATATGAATAGGGAATACCGATAGGAACTTAACAGATGAATTTTCATAATTAAATTGCATGCAATGAACCTACTACTTGGACTTGACAAGGTGTGAATTATTTATTGTAGTTGTGATTGTAATTGTAATTATGTTTTGTGGATCGGGTGTCACATTCCGATATATTATTGGATCAAATATTACATTTTGACACATTATTTGAATCGAATGTCACGTTTCGACACATAATTTTGTTAGTGCGGGTCGCATGAGAGGACTATTGTTGATTGTGCATTGAGATTGATAATCACAAAATTGGTATTTTGAGCATGAATTGTGAACTTTTGCTCTTTCTGTATATGTGTAGCTTACTATGTTATAGTGTCTTGTTATATATTTCACTTGTTAAAATAGTCGCATGATCCTACTAGTACACTATTGTTATGTGTACTAATACAACACTTTCTCTTTCTTTGATGAGTACATAGTATCTTCAGGCGGCTATTGAAAAACATTAGGAGATTGCTGATTTGGAATTCAAGGGTGAGCCAACTCGTGTAGGCCTACCATGGGTTCCTCTATTTTCTTAGTCCAATTTTTTCCGGACTTACACTTTTAGATTTTATTTTGTTTGAACCCTTGGGTTACATCCCTTTATGTTGAACTTTTAGATAGAATTTTGGTATGACTACTTTTAGATTCTAAGGTGTATTTTTTTGCATTACCTTGTTTATTTCTGTTGAGTTTATGAGAAGTCTTTTTTTCTTATTTAAAACCGCCTCTGTATTTTTAAATATCAAGTTCTTGCATTGTTTTGTTAAGTTATAGTATTGATTTTCCCACCGAAGGAATAGTGTGGGTGTCACTCACACCCGGTTCGGGATTGTTACATCACTATAGTGAATCAAAGACAAACACAATAACTTTGATCGAAGGAGAGAGTTTCTTGAGTTACTTTAAGAGCAAATTGCTGGAAATTAAGGATTAGTTCTTAAATCAATTTTAGCGACTATCAAGATCAAATAATGATTTTCTATCAAATCCCTTCAATAATCAAGATTGAAGATTGATTCTCAGATCAAATCAAAGCAATGGTCAAGAGTCAACCAAATAGTAGAAAATAATACATCATATAAGAAAACTATGCAACGTTACTTTAGCAAAAACCTTAGTCACTCTTTGATCTTGTAAAAACATGATATTCAATTTAGTTTACCAATAAAAAGAGAAGACAAAGAGAAGTCGGTGAACTATACAAGTAGAAGTTCTAATCATCAAGTGAACTGAAATCTTTTATATTAGAAAAATTCTAGAGTTTATGATAGGGCAACTCCTATAATCAAGATATATTCAAAACTCTTAAGGAAATTCTTGCAGTCGAGTGATTGAACTTGGTGCTTTATTGGTGATTTGAACTAATATAAAAGCCTTTGCATCTATTTAGTTCATTATTCTCTTACGCATCATATAAATTGTGGGGTGCTTTGCTTGAGTTTTTAAGTCGAAAAGAACAAATTGGAAATAGCGTTAAAAGAAGAAAGATGGAAAAAGGAAAAGAAAAGTTTCGTAAATTACACGTAAGCTTGAAAATGGAGGATTCACATTTCAAAACTTTGAAAGTGAACAGCGGCTAATAAATTATAAACTATAGTCCCAAATTGAAACATTTTTTCACTCAACTTCCCCTATCATCTTTGTCTCTGTTTATCAGGCCCTTTCTTTCCCCATATCTCTTTTTGTCCCTCACTAAACCCACACCAAAAAACGTCTCTTCTTGTCATCACATTTCCCCTCATTTTTGTGTTATTGCTCTTAAAAAATGGATTCTTCCTCCCCCATTTCTGTTCAAAAAGCTCTAAAATCCCAAGAATCAGCTCCAGAATCTTCACCAAAGCCACAACCTTTCAAGAAAAGCTTTGTGACTTCACTAATGGAAGCAGCTACTTTACGCAGCCCATCTTTTAAAGAGGACTCTTACTTCATTTCCCACCTTAAGCCCTCTGAGAAGAAGGCATTACAAGAATTGAAAGACAAGCTTCAAGCAGCTGCTGCTTCTTCTTCTACTTCCATGTGGGGTATTCAACTTTTGGGTGGAGATGAGAAAGCTGATGTCATTCTCTTGAAATTCCTTAGGGCAAGGGATTTTAAGGTTCCAGACTCACTTCATATGTTGGAAAAGTGTCTTTCTTGGAGGAAAGACTTTGGTGCTGACACCATTTTGGAGGAAGATTTTTTAGGATTTAAAGAACTTGAAGGGGTTGTTGCTTATATGAATGGGTATGATAGAGAAGGACACCCTGTTTGTTACAATGCTTATGGGGTGTTTAAGGATAAAGAAATGTATGAAAGAATCTTTGGAGATGAAGAAAAATTGAAGAAGTTCTTGAGATGGAGAGTTCAAGTCCTTGAAAGAGGAATTGAGCAGCTGCATTTCAAGCCTGGTGGAATTAATTCCATTATTCAGGTATCCAGGGGCAGAGCATCATTTAAAATTTTGTCGTTATTAAATTTAGAATCTTTAAATTTGAAATTCTATTTTCGCCTTGGCAGGTAACCGATCTCAAAGATATGCCTAAGAGAGAACTAAGGGTTGCTTCAAATCAGATCCTATCTCTATTCCAAGACAATTACCCTGAAATGGTGGCCCGTAAGGTGAGTATTTTCTTTTACATATTGAGTAAAAATCTCATCTTTATCCTCAATAAATGACTAACCTTTAGGGGCTTTTGTTTTAGATATTTATCAATGTGCCTTGGTACTTCAGTGTGTTGTATTCAATGTTTAGTCCATTTCTGACTCAAAGAACCAAGAGCAAGTTTGTGATATCCAAGGAGGGAAACGTTGCCGAGACATTATACAAGTGGGTATTTTATTGCACTGTACTAATTAATTGTCACCACTAATAGATATAAAAGTTGTTTCTTTTTGTCCTTTTTGCTGTCTGTCTTAGTAAAGGATCTTTGTAATCCTTCTGTTTTGTTTGTTTCTTGATTTTCTTTAGATTAATATAATCCCACTTGAAATTTTTGTTGTGATCAGATTCATAAGGCCTGAGGATATTCCTGTTCAGTATGGTGGACTGAGTCGACCCACTGATTTACAAAATGGCCCCCCAAAACCAGCTTCTGAGTTTACTGTCAAAGGAGGAGAGAAAGTTAATATTCAAATTGAAGGCATTGAGGTGCATTATTGCTTTTTCTACTTTTGGTGAATTTTGAATACAAGACTCAATTATTTTGTGTCAAATTTTGAAATTAAAGCTTCAGTACACTCTACATTTTCCATCATAGCTGTACATAGGATACCCAATAATTAAAGCAGCAGATCCTACATGGGGTCATTTTAATCATGTAACATTATGCCTGTCTTAATATCTTTGATCATGCTTTGATACTATGTGCTTGTGGCTAAGCATAGAGTATGGTCTTGAAGATGCCATATGAAAGATACCATCAAAGAAACAAAGAAAAACTTTGTGGCTGTAAGAGGGAATTATTAAGGGTAAAACAGAAATATATCATTTTCTAAAAGGACTAAAAGGGAAATAGTGTTACATTGGAGCAGAGTATTATGTTGGTGGTTGAAATTTTGAGTTTAGAGGACATATGGTTTAAGGTATTTGACCATGTTATTAGAGGCGAAGCCGGAGTTGGTTCTAAAGTTTTATAATGATGACTACAAGTGTTAATAAATAGATTCTAAATTCAATATTTGTACATGTTTATTGAACTTGTTAATACAAACACACTATTGAAAGTGTTGTTGAATGTAATAAGTGAATAGAATAATGTTACAGGGTGGTGCAACAATAACATGGGACATAGTAGTAGGAGGATGGGAATTGGAATACAGTGCAGAATTTGTACCAAATGGTGAAGGCAGTTACACCATTGCTGTGGAGAAGCCAAGGAAAATTGGAGCCAATGAAGAGGCAATTCACAACTCATTCACTTCAAGAGAAGCTGGAAAAATGGTGCTTTCTGTGGACAACACTGCTTCTCGTAAGAGAAAAGTTGCAGCCTATCGATACGTCGTCCGCAAATCTGCAACAATTTCAGCCTAAATGAAGGAAGACAAGTTCTTTTTTGACTCACTTTATCTAGGAGTTGTTTTTTTCCATTTTGTTGATGAATGTTTGGGCAAGTTATCTAGTAATGTAAGTGATAGTGCACTAGTACGAGCGAGTGTATAAATAGTGGTATTATATTGCTTATTAGTACTACTTGAGTAATATGAAGTGGAAAAGCACATTAATTAACTTTGCTAATATATGAACTACAACTTCCACTTGATTGAGGTTTTATGAATCTTGTATTGATGAGGGCTTCTTATTATTTTTTTAAAATTTTTTGTTGAGTGTGGTGTTATTTTGCAGAAATGGGTCAGTGGGTAAAAGACTTTAGAGAGCAAAATGTCTAGATTTGAAAAGGAATTGAGTTGGTGTGTTGTTCATTTTTGTTGAAAAAAAAACAGTTTTTTGGTCAGGCATGCTTTGTTGGGAAGCGTAAAAGAAGGAAACTTTGGGCCAGGAAAGTGGATGTGGACTGAACTCTGGAGTTTTCCTGGGCATATCATATGGGAAGATTTTTGGAAGAGGTTATTAAAGCAGACTAGTGGGGTCAATAATACTAATCAGGCACAGGGAGAGACTCTGCATCTCTTGTCTCACACTTATTTTATATTTTATTCATTTTTAATTTTTTTAAGCGTAAATTAAAGATGTATCAAAATATATTTGATTTAAATAATACCAAATGAATTTTTTTTATTAATATACTATGTGAAAAATTAAAATTAAAATATCAAATAAAAAAAATTTAATTAAAAAGAAAAATAGATGACTAATAAACATAGATAGTATTTTTTGTTTGATATCTCTCTCCGCAGAAAATTCAAAATTGATTTCAACTTTTATTGGAGCTCTAGCAAGGATTAGGTGAAATTTCACATTATAGTCTTTTGGACGAATATAACATAATCTACTAACGATAAGAGTACCAACATTAGCAACATTTAATAAAAAATAGAAAGACAATTAAGATATTCTATAACAATAGTTCGATAATTAAAGTTAGATTTGAAAAAGATAGACTGTACATAAATCTTACTTTTATGAACTGTTTTCAATATATTCTTGACTCAAGATATAATTAAAATATTTTTCGACAACAACATAATCAGTGTAGTCTCACAAAATCTATTTTAAAAAATTAGTGTATGGAGACGTTACTTCTTTGGGGGAGCAAAAAGATTATTTATGATATATCTTCAGCTATAAGACAAAATAAAGATATTTTACACTTTGGGCGTTTTTGGTATGGAGAAAAATATTTTTCAATTTTTTCATGTTTGCTTGATTTAAATGTTTTGAAAAATGATTTCCAAATCAATTCATTTTCCTCAAATTTAAGAAAAATGACTTCCAAAAATTAAGGAAAATATTTTCCAAAACTCTCATCGAATTTCAAATTGATTTTTTTATTCCATCCCTACCACGACCACCTCTCATAAAAATATTTATTATATTTTAAAATAATATAAGATTAAAAATTTATTTTTGAAAAAAAAATCATATTTTGAAATTTTTATTTTTTTCCCATTCCTACGCCGATCCCCCCCCCCCCCCCCAACACACACCAAAAAAAATTTCAAATTTTAAAAAATTTAATTTTTACTCCACCCGCTCCCACCCTTGGCCTCCTAACCCTGCTCCCACCCCTACAAAAAAGAATTTAAATATTTATTTATTTTTAAATATTTCAAATTATGAAATATTTTCATATCAAAAAATTATTTTCGTAAAAAATATTTTCTATTCTCTAGCTAAAAATAAAATTTGTTTTAAAAAAAATATTTTCATTCAATAACCAACAATAGAAAGAAAATTTTCGAAAAAATATTTTTCATTCATCAACCAAACATAAGAAAATGAGTTAGAAATCAATTTATTTTTTAGGAAAACATATTCCTCCGCACCAAAGACACCCTTTAGGGAAAATATTTTCTTAAATATTTTTCCTGCTCTATAAGAGTAGTGAATATCTCTCTGTATATTATTTGTCTACGCAAAACAGAGTTGCTGTTACTCTTGTGTTTTCTTTTTGTTTTGTTGGGTTACTGCAATGATATGATGTTGTGTTTGCTTGGCTGTTTTTGATCTAATGAACTCTTTTTGCTTGCCTTATTCTATAATGTTAACAGTGACTTTCTACAGACTCGAGGTTTGTCAGTTTTTGCCACAGGTTTTCTGCAATTGATGGTCTTTTATCTTTTACCATTTATAAGCTACAAAAGATGAAAAGAAGGAAAGAAACTTATTTAAATTTCAATCTAGTCTTGTGAGTGTGAGACAGTGAAAGTCTCACGTGAAAGTAACATACGTAATATGAAAAACTCATTAAATGCTCTTTCAAAATGGTTAATAATGAATGAGGTCCTCCTCTAAAGATTTTAAGGTACATTTGAAGACCCATAACTTCTGTCAACTTCTTTAGATTTGAATTGTTAATTCGATATGGGCTTTTAGATTACTATGTTTGTGATGACATTGAGAATGAACAAATGCGGTATTATTCTTTTCAATGTAACACAGAGAATGTGTAACAGCTCTAAATCGTAAGTATATGTGGAGCGGAAGAATTATGTTATTTTTTAATAAGTTGTTCACATTCATTTTCAGTGATGGTTTTTTAATACGTAACTTCTTAATGAAAAGCTATTAGCTCAACTTCTTGATGAATAGATATTAGCTTTTTAGACTTAATGTTACTCGTCTTTTTGAAAATTTGTCATCATAGCAAGAATAACATTTCATGACATTAAGCCCATTTAGCTTCTGGATAAAAACATAGATGATGTACCTTTTAAGGAGCATTTTTTGTGAATTAAATTCACACTAATTCTCCCATTACCTCAAAAAGCTATTATCCCTATGATGATTTTATGGACTATCATTTATTTCAAACTTCAACTTTGAGTGGAGTTCACGTTTTTGGGAGTGTTGTAGAACCTTGAGGAGCGTCCAATTTAAACAATTTGCACCCAAGTCAGGTTAAAACACTTTTAAGGTAGTGACTTGCCACGACATAATACTTGTTCGCTAAATTATATTTTATTTTCTTGCTCATTGTCAATATTATTATCATACACCAATACTAACAATAACATATCTAGTGAAATTTCACAAAGTAGGATATGGGAAGAGTAAAGTGTACGCAGACCTCTCCACTACCTTATGGAGATAGAAAGACTGTTTCTGAAATACTCTCGACTCAAAGCTTTCTACCCTAAGTAAAAGAAGAAAATAATAGATATAGAATAATTGCAAAAACGAAGAGAAATGTCAATTTTGTAAGAAAAAATAATAAAAGTAGCAGAATAATCGAAGAGTAATAACAACAGAACCATAATTGAACAACTACTCCTACAACAAACCTAAATACCATCACAAAGCAAGACAACATTCTACCCCTATTCTACCCTAATTGCGACCTCCACTCCTTTCTATTTAAAGTCATGTGTTTAGTGATATGAAGCTGCACCATATCCTGTCTAATCACATCTCCCTAATACTTCTTCCATCTACCCCTACCTCTCTATATATACCCCTAAATTTAACCTCTCGCACCTCCTAACTAGATTGTCGACACACCTCCTATTCACATGTTTAAATCATCTCAGTCTCACTTCTCTCATCTTGTCTTCCACAGAGGCCAGTCCCACCTTCTTTAGAATAACCTCATTACTAATCTCGTCACTCCTAGTAGGTCCACATATCCGTCTCGACTTTCTTATTTATGTAATTTGCACCTTCATATTATGTGAATTTTTTACTGGCGAACAGTCTGACCCATATAACAAAGACGGTCTAACCACCATTTTGTAGAACTTACCTTTAATTTTAGGTGGTACCTACTTATTACAAAATACTCTAGAGGCAAGCCTCCTTTTAATCCATGTTCATCTAATGTAATGTGTTACATCATCATTGATATCCTCACTACCATGCATGGCTGATAGACCCAAAATATTTAAAGATTTATCTCTTGAGAATAGGTTGAGTGTTAAACCACACTTTCATGTCAACATCATCCACCGCAACACTAAATTTATATTCCAAGTATTTTATTTTGGTCTTGCTCAATTTGAACCCTTTGGACTCCAGCGTTTATCTCCAAAACTTCAACCTATCATTAACTATGTTCTGTGTCTTATCAATTAGTACTATGTTATCCACAAATAATATTTATTATAGAATCTCCTCCTATGGACCATGTCAGCTCATCCATCACCAAGGCAAAAGGGCTCGACATATATTTTTGACGTAGTCTCATCTTAACAGAAAAATACTCTAAGTTTTCTCCTACCATTCTAACCCAAGTCTTGGCTCCATCATACGTATCCTTTATTGTCCTAATATACACCACGGGGGCACCTTTAACATGCAGACACCTCTAAAGGATATTCCTCGATACTTTGTCATAGGCATTCTAAAGATCAATGAACACCATATGAGGATCCCTCTTTCTTTCTCTATATTTCTCCACCCGTCTCTGCACAAGATAGATTGATTCAGTAGTCGATCGCCCTGACATGAATCTGAACTAATTCTCTAAAGTGGACACTCTGCTTTTCAATCTCATCTTTACCACGTTATAGTTTTGGATATCACCCTTGTGCTTGTACACTAAAATCATTGTACTCCACCTCAATTCATTGAGTATCTTAGTTGTCTTCAAGATAACATTAAACAACCTAGTAAACTACTCTATATATCTATCTTGTTAGTGCTTTTATAGAATTCCATTGGATCACATTAGCTCCGATTTCTATCCCCCTACTCATTGTACTAATAGCACGTCTAACCTCCTCAACCCTAAAACACATGCAGTACCCAAAATCTTAAAGACTATCAAAGTAAGCAAATCACCTAACATAGTATCTCCATCTTTTTTCTCATTTATGCATTTGTAGAAGTACTTGCCACCTCTGCTTAATGGAGGTCTCATCCACCAACACATCACCTTCCTTATCCTTTGTCATAACCCTTAAAATGGATCAAGACTAAAAGACCATGAATTCAAAAATAAAAAATAGCAAAGACCGACACCATAGATAAATAGATAAGCCCCATCTCGTAATGTACCATCAAACCTAAGAGGATCCAATCTCACAAATCTCTCGAAACGTTTTTGCTCAGATAGTGACATAGAAGCACTAGAAAAAATTGGTGGGGTTGAGAATCTCGACTGTGCAATAGAGGGCGCTGGGATGCCCCTAAAGTTTGGAATTCTACACTAGGTACCAGAATAGTCTGGGAGGGACCAACAGGTGTTGGAGGAACTGAGGTACCCAGAAGATCACCGGTGATAGGAGAACCCTCTAACCTAGCCAATAATCAAACTAGTAGCTCCTGAAGTGCCGATGTAGTGTCTAAAACTATAGGAGTATGACCTGGATCCTTGGGTTATCTGTGGGGTGGCCCCTCAAGCTCAAGCGTAGGCTCGACAATAGGCTCTGGCTCTAAAATAGGCTTTGGTGAGTCTCCTTGGCTCATCCCCAAACTGGTGCCGCCCCTCCAGCATAACCACAACCTCTAGCTCTCCCACTCCCCCAGCCTAGCTTGTGAACTAGGGCCTCAACAGTAGGTTAGGTCTCTCCATCCATACCTTGAGCTCTACCCCTCGACATCTGTGTAGAAGAGTGGATCAGAGACATACAAATACTTGATACGAAGGAACACCTGAAAAGGAAACAATAAAAGAGGTTTATCCTAAAAGCATCATGTAGCCTCCTGAATATTGATGCAAACATCTACGTAACGACCCTCGGGACTCTACTAGACACCCTATTGTTTAACTCGTGAGACCAGTGACATAGAACTCTAATACTAAACTTGTTATAATCCTAAAAATGGATCAAGACTAAAATCCAGCCCTTAGGCTCCATTCCAGAACCTTTTCCCAACGCCCTTCTAATTACAGATAGTCTCACTTCAAGGGCCATAATTTTCACATACGAGCTTCTAATTGAGTGAAACCAGTTGCGTTGCAAAGATAACTTAAAGAGATTTGATTTAATATATAGCAGCCCACATAGTTTATCCCATACAAAAAGATATGACTTTTCAAAGTCCAATGCACAATCGGCCTCACAACTTCACCAAACGATCCCTTTTCGAATCCGGCCACTTAAATACCACCCATGGCTACTAAAATTCAACCACGACCAGTTTAACACTAACCTTGACCAAATATTATGAAGTTTTAAAAATTTTGGGTCGTTACAACACACAACCCATCTTGATTCCAAAGCACACTATCTCCCTCTTGGGAGAAGATCTCTATCTTTGTTTTGGAAACCAACTTCTTCAACTCAACTAAAGACGGATCCAGATCTTTCTTTGCCTTGACATCAACAACCACAAAAATCTTAGCCCCATTCTAAACATGGATATCTCTATTAATAGAGTCAGTCAATGTAATACCCAACCAAGCCAGACGGTGAACATCTCTTACAAACTCCTTCTTCCCCTCATCAACATGAGCAAAACTGCCCATAGATAGCCTACTAAGAGCATAGGCTATAACATTTGCCTTTCCAGGATGAGATTGAACACTCATGTTGTAATCTTTAAGAAGTTCCAACCATCTTCTTTGCCTCAAATTAAGGTCTCTTTGGGTGAACACATATTGCAATCTCTTGTGGTCAGTGAAAACATTAACATGAACCCCATATAAATAATGTCTCCAAATCTTCAACGCAAACACCACAACTGCCAACTCAAGATCATGAGTTAGGTAATTTTGTCCATGCACCTTCAATTGCCTAAATGCATAAGCTACCACCTTACCATGTTGCATGAGCACACAACACAACACAATCCGAGAAGTATCACAATACACCACAAATTCATCTAAGCCATTTGGTAAGGTCAAAATAGGAGCTGATGTAAGATGATCCTTCAAAGTCTAAAAGCTTTTCTCACACTCATCTGACCATATGAACTTAGCCTTATTTTGAGTTAACTTAGTCAATAGAGATGCAATGGATGATAAACCCTCAATAAACCTTCGATAATAACCAGTCAACCCAAGAAAACTCTTAATATCAGAAAGAATCAATAGTCTAGGACAATTCTTCATGACCTCAGTCATCTTTGGATCAACCTAATGTCATCAGTGGACACTACATGGCCCAAAAAACCACTTAACCCAATAAAAACTCATATTTACTGAGCTTGGATAACAATTTCCTATTCTTCAAAATTTGAAGACCCAACCACAAGTGATCCATATGCTCCCACTCACTTCACGAGTAAATTAGAGTTTCATCAATAAAAAAAACCAACAAATTATCAAGGAAAGTCTTGACCACCCAATTCATAAGATTGGTAAACACAACTAGAGTGTTAGTCAACCCAAATGACATCACCACAAATTCAAAATGCCCATATCTTGTTTAAAAAGTTGTTTTGGGAATGCACACTCCCTCTCTTTCAACTAATGATAGCCGAAATGAAGGGTAATGTTTAAAAAAATGGGTAGCTCTTTGCAATTGATCGAACAAGTCATCAATTCTAGGCAACAAATACTTATTCTTGACGGTAACCTTATTCATTTGATGGTAATCGATACACATCTGAAGTGACCAATTATTTTTCTTAACAAACAACACAAGAGAACCTCATAACGATATGTTGGTCTAATAAAACCCTTTTCCAATAAGTCCTTCAACTGATCGTTCAACTCCTTTAATTCAGTCGGTGCCATACGATAAGGAGGAATAAAAATAGGTTGAGTATTCAAAAGAAGATCTATGCTAAAGTCTACTTTCCTTTAAGGAAGAATACAGAGCAAATCATTGGGAACACATCCAGAAAATCATTAACCACCAGAACTGACTCAAGAGTAGGTGTGTTACGACCCAAGCCTAGGGCCCAGAACTGACATGGTGATTGGGGACCCGAGAGACCCCAACAATCCTTATAGCATACATATGCGTATCATCGATTCGAAAGTACATATTTGTACATTAAACACATAGCTCTACGAGGCGATTACGTATGACTCACGCTTTGGGGATGTCATAGGGATACGAATTTACATGGATTTACATAGCACATAAAACTAAGGGACGGTCAAGTATAACTCATACTAAGGGGATAAAAGGGACTTAGCACCTTCCACATTTCCATACATCATCATATCCATATCATCATAACATCATAAGCAACATAGAATCCCAAGCATAAATATAGCATATTCATACAAGGAGTTTGTGATGTTCAACAATGCCTCTAATATAAAATAGGATGGGGTCCAAGACATGTCCCGAGTTCACCCTCAAAATCAAGACAAAAGCAACATAACATAAAAGGTAGATAGAAGGTGGGTCTTGTCGTTGGAGAAAATGACTTACCACTGATGATACTCAAAGATCAAAGCTAATCGTTAAGAGGTGAATAAATGTAGTATCCGGTCCCTACATAGTTAGAACATGTAGGCAAAAAGTATGCATAGTAAATTTGAATGTACAAAGTATGCAGACATGCTAATACTTATAAACATGTGATCCTGCAATCAATGTTAGATGACAAGGGCACATATATTGAAAGAATTATATAGGAAGGAATATAACATCAATATGTCATAAAATCCATGATGTATGAATGTCATAATATACATGACATAGCGGGTATGGGACTATAACCGATATCGCAAACCCATCCGAGCTAATTCATAAATCTGTCCAATGAAAGCTTCCCATTAGATGAGAGTAGACTACTTGCCAAAGGTAGCCTACACCACACCTTACGAACTCATCTTTTTGGTGTGATGACCACCTTCCTTACGAATTCATCTTTTCGAAAGGATTTCAATAATATATCATCCTTAAAAAGAGGCATAAACATAAATCTACACTGACACGTAGTTATGAGAAATGAGACTTTAGTTAAGGATCCCTTAGGTCGAGCGCCCACCTCTAATCTCATTCGGTGCTAAGCCATCATCCCACAACAATGCATATAGATATAGATGTTTTAAAAGGGACATAAAGCTTTCAAATCATTTTCATGCATACTTAGGCTTAAAAGCCAAACATAATTCATAATCATGCATACTTACGCTAAAACTCCAAATTTTACTTTCATGTCATACTTCATGCATAGGAATAACTCTTTCGCACATGATCATAGTGGTACATAAAACCTATACTGCTCAAAGAGCCATATCATAGACATCATGTGATCACAATCTTGTCATACCCATACTTTACTTGGAAACTTATTGATAATCATTATTGGGTCTTATCCCACATCATAACCTTAATGAAATCAATGCACATATATGCAAATGCCATGAGAGATAAGACAATAACATGGGAAATGGAGGTTCATATTTAAAATCATCATAATAAGGTAGATACATACTTGAATCGTGAGAAAATATATTATTAAATCATAATTTAGGATATCTATGCATAATTTTAAAGATCAAAGCGACATGCATATTTTGATCATTATTAACACCAGCGTAATTCATCATAATTTGTCTTAAATCACTTCAAAAACAACAATCAAATGCACCCCATATCTTATTTTAACCAAATGGACACTAATTTAGAGCACTCACATTTAAAATAAACTTGAAATTCATAAATTAAGTAGTGAAAATATTTGGGGCTTCATGGTTGAAAGAAGACATGAATAAATTCCCACATACCTTTAAAATACTAGAAAAACAAGATAAATTTGATATGAGAAGAAAGTCTCCCTTAAATTCCTAAGTTGAATCCCTAATGTCACAGTTGAAAGAAGCCTTAGATGAGAGTGAATTCAAGAGTTTGAAGTGTAATGAATGAATTTGAATAATGATGAATAAGTATAGGTCATTTCAAAGGTTTAGGATAGGTTAGAAAGTCACAAACGACCCTTAGAAATAATCAAAATTACAAGAAAGACATTAATGAAAAGGGTACTAAAAAGTTTCCCAAGGGGCCCGTAAAAGAGCCACACGGCTTGTGTGAGGGCCCGTGAAAGGGTCCTAAGAAATGTGTTCATGTCAAGGGCTTTTCCACTAAAGTTTTAACAGTCCGTGTGATGCATCACTAATCGTATGAGCATCTATATGAAGGCACCAAGTTAAGAGACAGTAATTCTATACTTTGAATATTATTTTGGAAAGATGGATTCTCGAGACACCTTACCATAGCTCATTATAGGTCACATGAGACACCCCTTCCCCACGGTTCATGCAAAGCAACATGACTCCTACAGGATCTCCTGGTGGCTTGCCTTAGCCAATTTCTTGGCTTGAAGGTTGGGGCACTGTAACGACCCCAAAAGTTTTGAACTTCTTGATGGTTGGTCTTGTATGGTGTTGGACTGGTCATGGTTGAACTTTGGTAGCCATGAGTTTATTTTAAGCGGTCGGATTCAAAACGGACCTTTTGGTGTCATAGAGATGTTGTTTGGGCAGTGTACTTTGAGGAAACAAAACTTTTGTTACGGGATGAACTGTGTGGGATACTATATATCAAATTGAATATCTGTTAATTATCTTTGCAACGCAACTGGTTTCACTCAATTTAAAGTTTGTATAAGAATGTTATGACCACAATAGTGAGACTGCCCATAATTGGAAGGACGCTGGGAACAAGCTCTGGAAATGGTCCAAGGATAGGACCACGGACTGTGTGAAGGTCCACAGTACGTGTGAGGTTCCAGTGGGCTACTGGTGGCCAGGACCCTGGCCATGGACCAAGGCAAACCCCATGGTCCGTGAGACCTCACACGGGCCGTGAGAGGTCCCGTGAAGTGAGGCAGAACCTTGGCTAAGGTTTGGGGCTGGACTCCAGGCCAAGTGTGGATCCAAGGACCAGTACACGGTCCGTGAGACCCTTCTGTGAAGTGATCCAGAAAGTCCCCGAGAGTTCAAGCCTAAGACGAGGCCAAGGCAAGGCACACGAACAGGTACACAGTCCGTGTACCTGTATACGGACACCTGGGGCCTTCCATGTGGCACTGTATTTTCAGGGGTTAGTTCATTTCATTAATGGTTAATTCGTAATTTAATTAAATTCTATACCCCTTTTAGGATTTCCAAGGTCCTCTAAACCCCCTTAACCTAACCCTAAACCCTTTTCATCCATTCTAACACTCTCCATTACACTTTGAAATT
>JBCEWC010000653.1:0-51685 GCA_038996855.1 Solanum aculeatissimum | reverse complement strand
TACATTCTACCGGACAACTCTTGAGATACTAGTGAAGACTTGCTAGTGGTGAGCCCTATTGTTCAAGGGCAATAGTCACCATCTATCTACCACTTTATTTTCATGTATTTACTTTCTATTGACTTGAGGGTAAGCATCAAACTTGTCGAGGCCCCGCTCTTCTGTGTAGAGGCATTGTTGGACAAATCTATACTTTTGTATGCTTGGCTTGTATGTTGAATCCTTATTACCTAATATGATGTTAGCTAGCTTGTCTCATGATCATGTTCCCTTGTTATGGTATTGACTTGCATGATGGGGTATTGAGAATAACTATGTGCTTATGTGGCAAGTCCCATGATCCCGGTGTGCCCCATAGTGGAATCCTATTTCCCCTTGTCCTTAGAGATTATGTTATATGCTATGTTGATACATGATTGTCCCATCCCCGATATTATCCCTATAGCTTGAGTCCCATGTCCCGAATCCCTTAGAGCTTATGTGTTATATGCTTAGCTTCCGCGTTTCTGAACCGATGATGAGTGTAATGGTGCTATGATGGCTTGATCGAGGGTCTTCGGGTTCTCTTTCGCCATGTCACATCTAGGCCCCTATCCGGGTCGTGACAATTCTATTAATCCGGGATCCACTAAGATGCATCAAGATTTGAGAGAGGTGTATTGGTGGCATGGCATGAAGAGGGACATAGCCAAATTCGTGTTGAAATGTCTGAATTTCCAACAAGTAAAGGTAGAATACCAAAGGCCCGGTGGTTTGGCTCAAGATATTGAGATTCCTACTTGGAAGTGGGAATATGTGAATATGGATTTTATAGTTGGGTTGCCCCGCACTCGTAAACAATTTGATTCTATATGGGTTGTTGTTGATCGAATGACCAAGTCAGCTCACTTTTTACCGATCAAGACTACTAACAATGCCAAAGATTATGCTAAAATGTATATTTGAGAATTGGTGAGGTTGAATGGTATACCTATGTCTATCATATTGGATCGTGGTACCCAATTCACTTCTCACTTTTTGAGGTCATTTCAAAATGGGCTCGACACAAAGGTTAAATTGAGCACCATTTTCCATCCTCAAATTGATTGGCAAGTCGAGCGAATAATTCAAACTTTGGAGGACATTTTGAGGGCTTGTGTGTTGGAGTTCAAGGGAAATTGGGATGATCATCTATCGCTTATCGAATTTTCCTACAATAATAGTTTTCATGCTAGAATTGGTATGGCTCCATTTGAAGCTTTGTATGGTAGGAGGTGTAGATCCCCGGTAGGATGGTTTGAATTGGGTGAGATGGCATTGAAAGGCCCGGACTTGGTGGTTGAAGTTATAGAAAAGGTGAAGTTGATTAGGGAAAGGTTGAAGATGGCTCAAAGTTGCCAAAAGTCTTACTCGGATAGTAGGAAGAGGGACCTTGAATTTCATGTGGGTGATTGGGTCTATGTTAATGTCTCACCTATGAAGGGTATTATGCATTTTGGTAAAAAAGGTAAGTTGTATCCTCAGTATGTCGGACTATATGAGATTGTTGAACGGGTTAGCAATATGGCTTATAGATTAGAGTTTCCATCGAATATGAGTTCCATTCATCTGGTATTCCATGTGTCCATGTTGAGGAAGTTGGTTGGTGACCCTAAGGTGATTGTAATTTTAGAGGGTGTTACGCCTGAGGAGAACTTGACTTATGAAGAGGTGCCGGTGAAATCTTGGATAAGCAAGTGAATCGGCTTCGCAACAAGGAGGTGGCTTCGGTTAAGGTGTTTTGGAGGAACCAACATATGGAGAGTTCTACATGGGAAGTGGAGTCAGACATGATGAAGCGATATCCCAATCTCTTCCAATCTACTCAAGTCTAAGGTACTAGGTTCTATCCTTTTTTAGAATGGTCCTAATTCTTTATTTCTTGAGTTTCATCGCATGACATGCATACATGTGTACAAATGATTTGAATGGTGTTTTGACACGTGTTTCAAATTACTTTATGAATTTTGAACCCTTGTCATGTTTATCGAGATAACGTAACAACCTAGAAATTTTGAACCCTTGTGATGTTTATTGAGGTCTGATTTGGACCCACCATGATTTATTAATGAGCTTTACGAGTCTCTCTTGAATCCCGTAATCAAAGAAATCACATTGGGTAAGTTTTACTTGACATCTCGTGGGAGTACTAATTTTAAATGGATATATCTCTTATCATTAGTAGAATTGGGAGGTCCATGAACTATCAAATTAAATCTCTTTGAGTTATCTTTCTAACACACTTAGTTTCACTTGATTCAGAGTTTGGATGATTAAGTTATGGCCCTTTTTGTGAGACTGCCTGCACAGGGATCCATTTTTGGATTTTGGTTAAGGCACTGCCTCATGGAGACCTTCACGGACTGTGTGCCACTTCATGATCCATGAAGGAGACCATGTGAACTCACTTGGAGTATGGTAAGATGTTTCGGGATGGTATCGACCCAAGTATTGGTTCTATGTATAAGGTTAACGTTCCAAAGGTTGCATCAACGAGATGGTAGGGTTCACGGGCCATGTGGAGGCTCAAGGGCCTTGAACTGATCCGTGTGATGTTGCCAGCCAACAACCAAGGCTCTAGGCTAAGTAAGACTCCACGGACTACCTCACGGTCCATGTGAAGCCTCACGGCTCGTGAGACTTTCCATATGGTTGCGGAGGTGAAATTTAGCTAAGTATGGAATCACCATCTCGGGTTTTCATCGATAAGTTTTTCTTTAAAGTGTAGCTTCATGGAAGGAGCACACGATCCGTGTGACCCCTCACGGTCCATGGGGTTGACCATGTGGGTGTCGTTCCAATTTTTCCAATCCATTTTATTTCCAGTTTATTATTTCAAGTGGAGCCTCACGGTGGACCTCATGGACCGTAAGTCACTACACGGTCCGTGCAGCTGTCTTGAAGGGCGATGTTTATAATTTTCTTAGCCATTTCATTGATGGTTTAATAGTAATTTTGGTTATTCCTAAGGACGTTTTAGACTTCCTAAGCCCTTCTTAACCCCTGAACTTAGCCTTTACACCTCCACCAAAATCAAATTCTCTCAAACACTTAGAATTATCTCCAACACTCTCTTCTCAAGGTTTCTTCAAGATGTGGGTTGAAGGTTGAAATTAAAATTCAAGGAAGCTTTTTTCTTTAATATCTCTTCTCTCTAAATCTTCTTTATTATCAAAGTATGTGGGAAATTATTCATGGCTCCTTTCAACCATGAAGCCCCAAAATTATCATCTTCAATTGAATTTATGAAATTATGCTTACTTTGAATTTGGGTCTTTTAAATTAGTATTGATTTAATTAAATTGAAGTATGGGTTGTACTTATTACATGATTTTAAAGTGATTTGAGTTCAATTATCATGATTTACATTGAAATTATAAAGATTCAATTATGCATGTGCCTTTAATTCTTCAATTCAAGCCTGGGTAGTAGGAATTATAATTTTAATTGTTGATTTCATTATGATTTAATTATGAATCTACTTAATTATGATGATTTGAATGTTTATCTCCATTACCCATGGTATTCATTGATCATTCATGGTATTTGCATTTATGAGCATAGATTTTATGAAGCTTTTGATGTGGGCTAAGTCCCAAAGATGTTTATGACTATGTTTTCAAGCAAAGAATGGGTATGACTAAGTTGTGATCACACGATGTCTATGTTATGGCTCTTTGAGAAAATGAATAGGTGTTTATACCATATGAGAATATTTAAAGGCAAATAGGATTGAGACTAGAGTAGGTGTGGACTATCTCCAAGGGTCCATACTCATTTCTCATACCTATACAAGAAGGAGCTATTCCAATGCATGAAAGTATGACATGAAAAACGTTTTGACTTTTTAGTCACGTATGCAAGAAAGTAAAGAAAGTGATTTTGGCTTTTAAGCACAATTATGCATGGTTATGATGTCAAGTTACTTGTCCTCAGTTTGAAAGCATGTACATATATACGTATGTATTCTTGTAGGATGATAGCTTAGCACTGAGGGATTGGATGTCAGCGTAGACTATCTAAAAGGGTCCATACTCCTTTCCGTCAAACTATGTCCCAAACATAGGATATGTTGTGTGTCTTATGAGATGATGATGATATTAAGAATGGATTTACCTTTGGCAAGTAGGTCACCTCTTTATCCGTTGTGCGGAAGATGACAGAGTTCCAAGTTATATCTCACTTGGTCTTATGTCGGTTGATGTCTCATCCCCTTGATCTTTATATAATTAAGCATTCATGCATCATAGATTTTATGGCATATTGGTATACTAACCTTTCTTATAATCTTCTTTCTATATATGTACCCTTGTCATCCAGTATAGGTCTATAGGTTTACCATGTTCATGTGCACTGCATGCCTGCATACTTAGTGCATTATATGTGCTAACCCATACTCTTTATCTACATAATCTAACCATGTAGGGGTCGGAGATGACGTCTATCCACCTCCTGACGATTGATTTAGATCCTTGAGTACCACTTGTGATGAGTCTTATGTTCCAAGGACAACATCCTCTATCTATCTAGCTTTATGTATGATGTTACTTCCTTTATTTTGAGGGTGAGCCCGGGACATGTCTTGGCCCCCACCCTATTCTAGTCTAGAGGCGTTATTGGACATCACAAAGACTTCCGTACGATTATGCTATATGATTACTTGAGATGATTTGGTTATGTATTATGTATGGAAGAGATGATTATTCTTATGCTATTATGATATATTTTAATGAGAATGTGTTTATGTGGAAAGTCTCAAGTCCCTTCTTGCCCCCATAACTTGAGTTCAAAGCCCCAAAATCACTTAGAACTATGTGCTACCTGTTATATTATGCATTTTTGAACCAGTGATGTGTAAAGTGATGCTAAGATGACTTTATTGAGGACTCTCAAGTTCTTATTTTCCATGTCACATCTATGTCATACTCTCGGGTCGTGATACTATTTTCCCTATTTTAGGCCTTATTGAAGTATTATCGCCCATTTTTAAAGTTTTAACAACTAATTTGATTGTGTTGACCTTATGGATTTTATTGTGGAAGTTGATCGGCTCTGGGAAGTGATTTAGAAGGGAAAAGCTTGGGTGAATTGACTCAGAACAAGAGACGACGGATGCCAGGTAGGCTAGGTTTCTCTATACCTTAGACTGAGCTAAAATGGCTGTATATTTGAGTTGAAAAGTGTAAAATTAAACTGTGAATTAGTTGAGACGTGAAATTCATGTTGCATATAGCTAGTTGTATATTCCGCATGTGTTATGTACTATGATATGGGACCATAGTTATTTTATTAAGGGTTGTATTAGTTATGGGTACTGTATTAGCCAAATTCTTATGTTGGTTGCCTATGAGTTGGGCTTGAAAGGGGCTATACGGGTTGAGAACAAGTGACAAGTATGTACACTAAGCTCTTCCTTTGCATGTATATGTCGTGGCCTGAGTTTACTAAAATTACTCACTTTTAGAGATTGGTAAATGATTACATGCTACCTTGTACGCTGAATCTAGTGTCTATATTTTGTCCTATATATATATATTTATATATGTGTGTGTATATATATATATAATATGGTTGTGGTAGAAATTCCTGATTTAAAACTTGATTTTGTGTTGCCCTATGAGTTATATAATCCTTTTTATTGTTGTTATTTGTTATGGACTTGTGCTACTGGTTAGTGAATGGACAAATACCTCATATTCTAGGGATGGTTATAGTTGTACTTCTAAGGGACCCTCGCGTTCTATAATATGAGAGTTGTTGCTACTGAGCCACTAGCAGTTATAGGCAGGAGTATGACCCTGGTAGTAAGGTGTAGGTTATGGCCTATGAGCTCCCCGGGGTTATTTAAAATAAGACACTAGCTGTATGGGTTTGTCATGGAAATTGGCACCCTGTTTGGAGAAGGGCACATTATTAGTGGGCCGACATATGGGTGCCTTGGGTGAAATCCTTGATAACAGCTAGGTTGTGATATGATTATGGTTAGGTGACATCTTTCTAATTCCTTAGCTTAGGTTGTAGTGACGTTGCCCTATTAGTTACCTTAGATAGAGATGAGTCCTGGTAAAGGCCGAATATGAGCTAGTGCCTTAGGGCAGACATGTGTTCTGACTTGACTTGTACTAGGGTGAGTGTGTATAACTTGTTCATAATTAGGTATGATGACCAAGAGACTGTGTATTGAGTATATGTCGTTCTATGGCCTTATTCTGGTATAAATATGACTCTTTTGGATTTGGTTGTCCTAGATATTTGTAATTTACCATGATTCACTATGTTTACTCTAGGTACTTGTGATTGACGGGGTTATGGTATACTTGGCCTTTGTTGGGCATGATTTTACAGTGCTTTGCGATACTTTTGTGCTTTGATATACTATGGGTAGTTGCTGTGCACTGGTTCTTTCCATCTGATGTTGGGTTATATGTCTTTATCTAAGTGAGGTGGTGTATTATACGGTTTAATGGGGATGATTTTATCGAGAGAGGTGATATTATTAAGGAATCCAAATCTGGATAGTCTAGTGAGATTTTAGCCGAGACTACACTCTGAGACCTAGATGACGCACCATGTAATTAAGTCTTCAATGGACACATCTGAGTGTTTAAGATCCCGAGAGACACGCATCATGTTTCTATTATCTGGTGGTCACGTCCATGTGTCTGAGACTAGGAAGCCAATTCTAAATGGATCGGAGAAATTGTTCATACTTTTGGGCCTAGGGCTCGTGGACTACACTTTGGGGGCTAGGCCTCGTGATTGATATTCTATGGGGTTGGGCTCCCTGATTGATATTCTGTGGGGTTAGGCCCTATGATTGATACTCTGTGGGGCGAGGCCCCGTGATTGACACTCTGATCTTGTGACACTATTGATTATGCTAAAAGGATTCTTTCTCCCTTGAAGGATATGTCCCATCGTTACATTTATGGTCAGTCTAGGGCGTTTCTTGAGGTCTAGTCCAAGCATGGACTTAGGTTGTGTATATATATATGTGTGTTATTTTATGTTTTGGTACTATGTATATTTTCGTTATTATAGTTCTGTACAATTAACTTCAAAGTTCTGGGTAGATTCTATTATTATGTTATCATTGTGTTAATTTGGACTTGATTAGATGCTAGGAACGGTACCCTTGGGTTGGTTTTGCTTGGCTTTCCTGTAGGTGGGACCTAACAAGTGCTATCATGATTGGAATCGAGTCGTCACAAGTTGGTATTAGAGCTTAAGGTTCACTAGTCTCAGCTGTACAAAGCTACCGTGTAGTAGAGTTTTTTGGATGGGTGTGGAGACATCCATGGCTTATCTCTAAGAGGCTACTGGATGTTTAGGAACCTCCCTGTGTTTTTTTTTCTGTTATGTGTCTTGTTAATAGTTCTGTGATTTTGAGAATTTGACTCCGTTTATTCCTCCGCATGGATCTCGCATAGAGACCAAACTCTGGGTAGGAGATGTATTACGTCGTCAGTCCCAGATAGGGAGCAAACCTAGAGCCCATTGAGTAGAGGCTAGATGCTCTAGAGTTGTAACACCCGAATAAGAAAAGCTTGTAGGCATTGAGAATATAGAAGGGCCTCAGAGGCAGACTTTGTAATCGGTACTTGGTTGGTGGTACCTACGTATTGTGCTATGGGAGATATTGTTGGGGTCGGAACTCTGTGATACTTGTATTTGTATAGTGTCTGTTATTTTTATGTTATGGGGAATATGAATGCTTCTGATAATGATATTACATGTGGGAGAGGTTGTGACTATAGTAATACTAAGCATTGGTGCTCTCGATATACTCGTGTTTGGTTATTTAACTATTGGTTTGATTTGTTTGGTATCTGATGTTGATGAGTATGTTACACCTGGTGGGATTCTGAGTAATTATCGCCTATGTTATAATCATACCCTATTAGTGGTTAAATGTAAGTGAAAGCCCCGTGAATTATACATATAGTCATTTGGATACGTGATTGTTGGAGTGGATAGTCTGATACTAGTGTACACTGTGTTTGAGAGGTTAGTTGTCAGTTATACCTCTAACCACACCTTGTGCCTATATGGTTATGACTCTGTGCGATGATTCTGTTGGTATGCGATTCTCCTGATTCTTAGGTAATCGAGTTGTGAGGTAAATTCAATGCCTGGGGGCTTGGTTGGACTGTGTATTATTGTATCAGATATTGTTGCATTATCAACTGAACTACCAACCACTCTACCGTGGGGACTTGTTATGATTGTTAGTCGATTGGGACTATGTCATCCAGATTCCTAGCTATGCTTGCGAGTGGGAATATTGATCTTTTTATTAGATTACTTGGTACTTAGGTTAAGGTTATGCAGTGTTAGATACGTTGCTCATCCCATTTCTTGCTTGAGTATGAGTTCTGAGCTTCTTTTATCCTGGGTCAGATATTGAGATAGCGAAAGGTCCCTTTTATTAGTAGAGGATTTTGTATGGTGATTAATCGTAATTATGATACACGGGTTCAGTGATACTATCGGATGACCCTTGTTTTGATATTTCCCTTGGGGTGAATTTACTGGTTCCTATGATGTGGTTGTCGATGTCATACCCCAGCTGGTTGGGTTGAGCCTATAGATCTGAGACTATGCGGTATAGACTTGTTATATGATACCTTGGCTGGGTTCCAAGCTAGGTTCCAAGATAGACTAAGGACAGCTTAAAGTTGACCCCCAGAGTTATGTCGGCTATGAATGCCAGTTTGTACAGTTTGAGATTTGAGATTGGAGATTGAACGATTTTTAGGTGACACCACTAAGAGAAGTCATACTGATTGGAAGGTGGGGGTGAGCCCAAACCCGATTTATTAGCCCTTTGAAGTTTTGAGATGAGTTGGGTCAGTTGTATTTGACTTAGCCCTGCCTCTATCTTGTTCTGTTATGCATCCTTTTTCTACATGTGGATGTTGTGTTGGTGTATTCTGGATAAGATACTTGTACTCCAGTATGATTTTCTGGAGTTAAATGATTGTCTATTATTGTTAAGCAAGGTTATGGTGGACATTCTGGAGGATATATTGGGACCTTTTGTAGTCTTTCTGAGTGGTTGAGTATGTCTGTCAGGTTGACTACTATGTTGTGTATCAAAGATTAGGCGACTTATAAGCACTGGTGGCTACGGTAATGTTTCTTACCAACAATTGGTGGTTAAATACTACAAAATGGGGGTTGAATGGTAATAACTACTGAGGACCATATTTGAGAAGTGATATACGGATGTCTAGCTGCGAAAGAAGGTACAGTGGGCTATTTGTGATTAGATTTCTGGATAGTGAAGGAATAACTAGAACTGTTGTGAGATGCAAATCTTGCTTATGACAGATATACCTGTGGTGCGGGTTGGAACTTGCAAATATGCCAGTCTTCGTACTTTCATAGACGAAAGTCTTATTAGTTAGGGATGTTGTAAGGACCCTACAGGTCATTTTGGGGTTTATATTTCTGCTATTATGAGCTTCTGTATAGCGACCTCAGACCTATTATGGCATATTGTGACTATTGGATTGGTTGTCAGGGGTTTTGGATGAGAATTATGCAAGTTAACGAAAAGCTAAAGTGGCAAAAATGAGTTTTCTATGACAATCCTGGTAAATGACCTCAAAATGAAATTTTGATAGTTTCGTTAGTTATGGAATGGACGATTTTTTCTAGGAGGGTGGGTTTTCCAAGTATGGAGGGTTTCGATGTGATTTTGGGTCAAAAGTTGCAAAATGAGTTTGATTGGAAGCTTAAAAGGGTTTTTCTATAAAAACCCAGCTAAACACACTTGAATTGGAAATATGATGGCATGGTCAGCTCCGAAATGTCAAAAATAGCCTAAAATAACCCTTCGTTAGTTGACGGGGACATTCAATTGCATTTTGACCCCCTTAGTTCTTTTAGCTAATTTTAGCCGAAAAGAAGTGGGATCCTCATTTTTCAATAGGATGCTTCGTTGGGAATTCCAACAACACCATTGGATCCAGAACATCGACATTCATATGGTTACACTATTTATTTGCGTAAAACGGACATCAGGAGCCCCAAGAATGCCCCTGGAAATTTTTGGGATTCCTGGTGCCAACAACTTATGCATAGGCCCCCACGCGCGCTCGTGCGTGCCCATTCATGCAACATGGCACAGGTGCCTGCGACCGCGTGCTCACGTCCACGGTCGGCATAATACGGTCAGCCTATATAATGCCTGGTCGCGAGGCCTTAGATGAGAAAACATCACATGGCCATAAAAAGTGATCTGTAACTCCGTATTTGGCAATTCAAAGGTCAATTTGACTAAGATTTTTGCAAGGAACATCGTGGTGAAGTCAAATTCAGGATTTCACATATATTTCGAGGTAAAATCATTGTTTTAGCTTATTACTTTGTTAAAATTTATGAAAACTCTGCGAGTTGAGCTCTTAATCGATTCTTGATGGAATTAAGTGAAATTTGAGCCTAAATTATTCTACGTTCCGAGGGGAAAACTGTGGTATGTTGGGTGTTCACTAATTTTGTCCGGTTTTTGAGAATATTGATCGAGAATATTTTGAAAAGAATATTTTTCTGGTAAAGTTTTTAACTTCATTTTTGCGCACTTTCTCGGTCTTCTAGGGTCCGTTTTAGGCCAATTTACTTTTTGTAGACTCAGGGTGACATGGCGACTATTTTTTTGATTTTTTTAGAATTTTGGGTGTGGTCCCTATTTTCTTTCTTTCAGGCCTGATTGACGTATTTTTGTTCGTTCTTCAAGATTTTATAACCAATTTGATCGTACTAACCCTGTGGATTTTATTGTGGCAGCTGATCAACAACAGGAAGTGATTCGTAAGGAAAAATATTGGTTGGATTAACTCAGAGCAAAAGACGACGGATACTAGTCAAGTTAGGTTTCACTACACCTTAGACTGAGCTGAAATGGTTGCATATTTGAGTTGAAATGTGTAGAATTAAATTGTCAATGAGCTGAGCCATGAAATTCCTTTTGCATATAGCTGGTTGTAAAGTTTTCATGTGTCATGTACTGTTATATGGAACCATAGTTATTATATTTTGGGTTGTATTAGCTGTGGCTACTTTATTAGCCAAATTCTTACACTGGTTTGTTACGAGATAGGCCCGAAAGGGGCTGGATGAGCTGAGAATAAGTGATAGGTTTGGACACTGAGCTTGACCTCTGCATGTATGTGCATATGGTCTGAGGTTACTAAAAATACTCACTTTTGGAGACTGATAAATGATTACATACTACGTTGTACACCAAATCTAGTATCTATATCTAGTCATATATATATGATGTGGCTGTGATAGAGTTATATAATCATGTTTAATATTGTTATTTGCTATGAACTTGTGTGACTGGAGAAATACCCCATGTTTTGGGGACGGTTATACTTGTACTCCTAAGGGACCCTTGTGTTCTATAATACGTGAGTTATTTCTACTGAGCCACTGGCAGTTATAGGCAGGAGTGTGACCTTGGTAGTGAAGTTTAGGTTATGGCCTATAAGCTCCTTGGGGTTATTTTTGACGAGACACTAACTATGTGGGTTGGTCCTGGGAATTGGCACCCTATTTGGAGAAGGGCACATTATCAGTGGGTCGACACATGGTTGCCTTAGGTGAATCCTTGATAGCAGCTAGGTTGCGATATGATTATTGGTAGGTGGCATCTTTCTGATTATCTAGACTCTTGGGCCTTAGCTTATTTTATACCAATGTTGCCCTATGAGTTGCTTTACACAGAGATGAGGCATGGTAAGGGCTAAATATGAGCTAGTGCCCTGGGGAAGGCATGTGTTCTGACTTGACTCGTACTCGGGTGAGTGTTTATAGACTATTCCTATTGAGGTATGATGACCAAAAGACTGTATATTGAGTATAAGTCGTACTGCAGCCTGATTCTAGTATAGATATGACTCTTTTGCATTTGGTTGTCCTAGATACTTCTGATTTACCATGATTGACTATATTTACTTTGGGCACTTATGATTGATGGGGTTATGGTATTCTTAGCCTCTGTTGAGCATGACTTTATAGTGCTTTGTGATACTTATACACTCTGATATACCGTGGGTAGTTATTGTGTGTTGGTTCTTT
The DNA here is from genome assembly GCA_038996855.1 of Solanum aculeatissimum. Lineage (NCBI taxonomy): Eukaryota > Viridiplantae > Streptophyta > Magnoliopsida > Solanales > Solanaceae > Solanum > Solanum aculeatissimum. The sequence goes on along the minus strand of JBCEWC010000653.1, from coordinate 39,580 downwards.
CCATCTGATGTTGGGTAATCTATTTTTATCTAAGTGAGGTGGTGTATTATGTGGTTCAATATGGATGATTCTGTCGAGAGATATGATATGATTGAGGAATTTAGATCTAGATAGGCTAGTGAGAGATTAGCCAAGATAATGCTCTGTGACCTAAATGATGCACCCTATAGTTCAAGTCTCCGGTGGCCATGTTTTAGTGTTTGAGATCTCAGGTGATGTGCCCCGTATTTGTATTCTGCGGTGGTCACGTCCAAGTGTTCGAGACCGTGGATCCGATTCTAAAAGGATCAGACCAATTGTTGATACTTTGGGCCTAGGGCTCGTGGACTACACTTTAGGGGCTAGGCCCCGTGATTGATATTCTTTAGGACTGGGCCCCGTGATTGATATTTTGTAAGGCTAGGCCCTATAATTGATACTCTATTGGGTGAGGGCTTGTGATTGATATTCTGATGTTGTGATACTATTGATTATTCTAGGGGGATTCTTTCTCTCACGGAGGATACATCCCACCATTACATTTATGGTCAGACCACTTGGCCCTGGCTGACTGCCCAACTGGAGTCCAGGTCAGAAAACTCAAGGGTTAGAGTCCTTGGGTGATACTAGGGGTTCGAAACCCCATGTGATACCACTTTTGATATGTCGAGGATTTGGTTAGTATTGTGATGTTGGGGCCGAGGGCTCGATTGTTTACCCGTGGATCTACTCACCTTTTCACACCCTGATTGTATATGGGTGTACTTTCTGGGCTTATGGGGGTCTAGGGGGAGTTCAGGCTTAGACACTAAGCTCTTATATCCACGTATAACTGACCCTTGTTATGATGATGTGGAGAGCTTGGCTCTTCGATGGTTTTATGGGCTCTGTGATGGTTTTGTGGGGTACTGTGATGGTCTATCGGTTCTATATTATGCACGGGTGTACCTCTCGGTCTTATGGGGTCTCGGGTGGTATACAAGCATAGTTACTAGGGCTTGCACCTGCGTATAATCCTATGCCTGAATTGGGGGTGGATATGATATGGGCCTATGCAGTTTTCGTCAGTTGGTATCATTTGAGTTCATTATGCTTTGATCTCTAGTCTAGGGTATTGCCCACCTGATGTCCAGTCTAGGGGATTGCCTGATGTCCAGTCCAAGCATGGTCTAAGAGCCAGTCACGACTAAGGTAGTTTTTGAGTTTCGGTTAGGGTTCTTTCTTCCTTCCCGTCAGATTTGGGTTGGTTCTGGTTATTGTTGTTCATCACTTGGGCTGATTCAGTTTGTCATGATTCATCACTTAGGTTGATTCAATTTTCCCTGGTTCATCACTTGGGTTGATTCAATTTTCTATGGTTCATCACTTAGATTGGTTCAGTTGTGGGTTGAGGGTTTCCAGATATACTTGTGCATTGATCTGAGTTTTGATTTCTATATTGTTGTAGTCCTCTATATATTTTGAGCTTCATTATGTTCTTTATTTTACTCGGTCAATCGATGATGCCTATTAGGTGTCTTCCCTGGTACTCACTCCTACTTTCTGTATCTTCCCATGATGCTGGTCTTGGTATGGGTCGTGGCTGCTGAGTTAGGGAGCTTCGGGAGCGCTCAGGAGACTTTTGGTGAGCACTGGTGTTTCTAGCTACCTTGTAGTCTCCTTTCTTTTGATGGCCATCTATTATTTCTAGACATTTGGCCTTGTATAGTAGTACTATGATGTATTTTGTAGGAGCACTCTTAGTTGGTGAGACCTAGCAGATGCCATCATGACTGGAACTGGGTCAGGACACTCATGTGGAACCTGCTCCTATCTAGGCTCCAAGCTAGCTCGAGGGAAATATCCCCATCATAATCCTCGTCAGTGTGGCTCCTCGGCCTCGGCCTACAACTCGCCCTCTGGAACTACCCCTACCCGTAGTTGGGGTGTCAATAGCGACATCAGGGATGGCCTCTCCTCGTCCTGAAGCAGCGATAGCTCTGGTCCTCTCCATCTGTCAAAGGACACATGAACACTAAACACTTAAACAAAAGCACACACGAATGAATAAAAAGAGAACCCCCTAACAGTCTTCATAGCCTCTTAAGGATAAGCAAGGGACGTCTCCGCACTGATCCTCAAGACTCTACTAGAATGAGCTCGTACACATGTGAGACCTATGAACCTGGGGCTCTGATATCAAATTGTCACAATCCAAAATTCGAGTGTGATGGAACTCACCTAACCCACCAAGGTGAGTCCGTCCAAAATCCAACAACTTAATAAAATAGTAAAAATGAAAGATAACTGTCTAATAAGATATAAAAATGCGGAAGAAAACTAATACAACCAACCTAAGAACTAGTGTCACATGTACAAGCCTCTATGTATTGAATACTTAAATGAAATACAAGTCATAATGTCTAGTCCTCAAATAGAATAAAAACATAGAATGGGATCCTCGAAGGCCTGCTGGAGACATAAGCAGCTACCGCAAAAGTAATCCTAAAGCTTGATCCAACAAATAGAAGTCTAGCAAGATAGACTGGGCTCACAACTTATAAGAATGTAGCAAGGGGTGAGCACAAAACAACTGGGTACTCAGCGAAACAGAACTAACCAAAAGTAAAGCAACGAAGAACACAAGTAACTCCTTAAATCCAAACCACAATCCACTCTCAGAAAAGTCCCAACATAATATAGTATACAGATCACAATAATGTAAATATACTCATCATTTGGCATAATATCTCAATACACAGGTATATAAGTAGATCAAACACTTTTCCATAATAAAAAATAATATAAATATACAACCTCATAAATCATATATGACAATATCAACAAGATATGAAATGGAATGGAGTGGATTCCATGAAATGTACATAATACAATGCAATGTCAAGTAATTGCGATACATGTCTGTCCTAGAATACACATCCACTGAGAAGAGGCGTACTGCTTCAGTCGAAGCCCATGGAGGCCACACAAGGACCATGTATCTGTGGTAATGATCAGTAATGACCTCGGCTCATGTCACCTGTCTGAAAATCACCTCAGACCCAATATCCGCTGACATATTACCTCGGCCTGATCGGTAGAGACCTTTACCACCAATCCACATGTTACCTTACTCACATCTCGGTCGTAGCAATCAAAAGTATCAATGCACAAAGAATAATTAATATAATATGCATGATCACAATTATATCATAGTATCAACATCATAATGATCTCAATATCATCAATAGTTCAACATCATCAGTGTTTCAATATCATCAATTTCTCAATATCATTAGTATCTCAATATCATCAACGTCTCATTATTATCAGTATCTCAATATCATCAATATCTCAATACCATCAGTAACAAAATGTCATCAATGTCTCAATATCATCAGTATCTCAATATCATCAATTGTCAAATGATTCACAAGATCATATAGATTATGAATTCACGATTAATTTATAAATCAATATAGTACAATATGAACAAGTATGCAATACAAGAAGCCATGATCAAACCAACATTGATACATTTCCACCCCAAAATACTCAACTCTATATGCATAGGAGCATACAAGGTTCATTCATAATTAACAAAAGATTAGAAGTCCATTTGCCTCAAATAAAGTCTCCAATCAAGTCGAAATCGTTGCTTTCCCCCCTTTTACGGTACTCCAAATTATCATGATATATTCACATGTGGTATCATAATCACATAACGAGTCTAATGACACTAAGATCAATCAATTTAGTGAAAAAGGTTAAAATGGTCAAAAATCTCATGTCAAAAAATATAGCCGAAATATGAAAATTAATATATAAAAATATTTTTCACGTAATAAGAAATTTAATGATGAAAACGGTTTCTATACTGAGTTAAGATGAGGGAGAAACCAACTATTTAAGTTTATGAAACTCAATTATGAAAATCCCAAAATTTCACCATTAAAAACCCAAAATTAGAAGTTAACAACATAAATTAATCAATGTAAATTAATGAAATAGGTGAGAAAATAGTTACCCAATCAATTTTTCTTCATAACCTTGAAAATTCCCTCTTAAAACGAAGCTTGAAATGTCAAAAATGGTGGAAATAGCTTAAATCACATATTTTATAAGACTGCACTGTACAGGTATACTTTGTGCTCCACAAACGTAGAGCTTGGTCCGCAAACGCGGAGGCATAAGCTGCCTTAACACTCCGCAAGCGCGGAGAGACATCCTATGAATGCGGAGGCTAAGATGGCAGTGCTCTGCGAACGCGGGACTCCATTCGCCAATGCAGAGGTCTACATAAAAGACCTCTGTGAATGCGGCCCTAAAGGAGTGAACTCGAAGTACATTTCACTCTACACCAGAAATAGTGAAAAACTAGCAATCACAGCTATCTAAAAACAAGAATCATACCCTTGAAAATTTGTTTGAAATCTCATGAACATAAATCAAATATGGAATCCCACAAGAAATGATAATCTGGACTCAGTGGAACCATTAGAATTTGAATCCAGAACCTCTGTGGTTTCGAACCCGAGAAAGATCATTTAACTAGTTTCGGACTCAAAAATTTAAAATATTCATGGAAGCTCTAACAATTGCATCAAAGACATTTCTAGAGTTAATTTCACCATTCGAAACCATTGAAACTGATGGAATTTTGATACAAGCTTTCGAACTCCGAATGTTGACCAAAGTCAAATTAAACCTATGATTCAAAATGAACTAGAATTGACCCTTTGGGGCTAATATCTCTGGTTTAATTCTAAATTTAGCTTTACAAGTTTTTCTAGGCTAGATTTGGCATTTCAAAATTGATGAAATTAACGAAATCGAATTCTGACACTTGAAACTCAAAATGACCTCAAAACCAACTTTAAGTCTTCGAAAACTCTTTCTTTTGCAAAACTCCAGCTTTTTACAAGATTTTCAAATTTTGAATTTTAGACTCATCCAAAAATGACTTAAGGCAACTTTCAGAAAGGACAAAATAGTAATTAACTCAATGATATCAAAAATGACCTTCGAGGTCATTAGACGTAGGCTCACCTATGGTCCGTAGAATAGCTTGTAGGATCTAACTAGCAACAAAATCATTAAATTTCAGTCTTCTCAGGCTATCAACATGTAGGGTGTTAATACATTAACATAAACCTCTTTCTAGTCTAAGTCACTCTAACTCATCCCAATAATAACTCTTTTTCTGTACTTTCTCAGAAAAATTAAATGGTACTTACTATTCTTTCGTCAAAACTTACAGAAATTGACTCATCATCTCATTCCTTACCTTACCTAATGGACACATAACTCTATTAACAAGCCTCAACCAACCACCAATCAATCACCCATTTTACTATTTAGCCTTTTCCTCTCAATCGTCGTTCTTCTATCTCTAGGATGAAAATTCTACTTATGGTTTACAAGACTTCAAATCACACTGTTAGGTGTTCACACTACATTTCTTATAGACATAAGTTTCCCTTTCATAGATGACATTGAAAGCAAGTTTCGGGTAAAAGAGTTTGGGGTGCATTTTGATCTCGCTCAAACACACAATTCATATGAATAAAAGTACATTCTGTTGAATCAATCAACTTAGCACACTAGATGGATTCTCTTAAACCTGGTGCAGTCTCTCTACTATTTTGATTACTTTATCATAGAAGAACTCATTAGTAGGGATTTAAAAATTACTGTATTTATCATTTTGTAGAGAAACACATGACTCATCATAAGTTTCTTAGGTAATAGCTCTATCGCACAATTCAAAATATAAAAGAAGAGAAACTTTTATTAAATGTCAATAGTCCCTCATTTACAGAAGTGAGGCCCTCATAACAAATATCCTATAGACACGGTTTTATAGACATCCTAGGACACTTGAACTATGTTCTCTGATACCAAGTTTGTCACGCCCCAAGATGGTACCCTTGATGTGGCCGACACTCAAAAACTATTGTTGGCTCCCAAGTGAACCACTTGGCTCAATCATTCATAAATAGCGAAAAACTCAGTTTATATACAGGGAGCAATCTAGTGGGCTCATCAATCAATGACTCAATGAAATAAGGGTCTAAAAATCAATAATTCAAATCAACTCAATATTATGAAAATAGTTTAAAAAGTACAAGTCTTTAAAAAATAAAACATTCATTGTCTATTAAGAATCTACTTCTAAGCATCTAGCTGGTGCCAATGATAGGTTCAAGACTACCTCATAATCAAAATAAAGTGCTAAACTCAAAACAAGAAAGAAATGTGAGGTATCCTCCGAATGTAGAGGAGGACTCACCAATCTGTTGAATGCGATAAGATCCTCAATGAAGCAACTGTTAATGACCTCTAATACCTGTATCTACATCATAAAATGATACAGTCCAAATAGACCTCAGTACATTGAATACACTAGTATGTAAAAAAGGTGAAAAGGAAAGGATATAATCAAAGATACTCAAATCAAGTAACTCAACTCAACTCAGTAAAATATGCAAGTTTATGAATAAAGTAATGCTTTGAAAGTAAACTCAATAATATGCAAATCATGCTAAATCATCCAAATTGTATAGTAAAATAATATTTTTAAAAGAAACTCTAACATGCAACTCAGTCAAATCAGTTATGAAAGTTAGGGAGTTTCTCTAACCGATAGTACTCGCCACTACCATAGTTGGTGATGCACAGCGAAGGATACGTCATTGCTATGCCGGTCCATTACTTGCCAAGGTAAGGACATCAACTCTACCTCTTGAATCCATCATCCCCATTCATCTTCTTAGGACATAAGTTGACAGAGTTAACTGCACAACTATCCTACATTGGTGACGTAGTTGTAAGGTGTTCTCCTCTTACCCAACTCGATGCTCAATACTACTGTCAAAATATTCTCTTTAAAAGTCTCATTCAAACTCATCTCAAACATAATCATTATCTTCTTTCATCAATAAAAATATTTTAAAAACTATTTACATTCTCATCAAATAATCACTCAAAATATCATTTAAACTCAATGCTCAATTTCATCCAAACTTATTAAAACATGCATCATCTCACCAAGACTGTTTCTCAAATCATCATTTATGCTCAAAACTCATGTTCATACAAACTCAATAAAATATGTTTAATTTAGTTCAAATTAATCTTTTCTTCACACATAAAATGATCATCAATCTCAATTTGATATAATGCATATAATTACATATAGATCTCAATTAGGGTTCATGTGAATGAAGATATGAACATGCATCTAATCAAATACCCAACTCATGAACATCACCAACATATTTTTATGTACAAAGAAACTCAATAGGATAATAGACAACTCAAGAATTCAATTCAATTATTAGGGTAAACCTCAACTCAAACTCAAGTACAAGAAATCAACTTGTGGGGCACGTGGATGAACTTAATCCAACACTATGAGTAGCCTTACACACCTGAGAGACTTAGATTTTTGAAGAATTTTAAAGAATGCATTGGATCCTCTTGAAACCCTAGCTTTCCTCCTCTTGCAACCTTGTTCAAAGTCTTAGAATATGTTTTGAACGTAAATACGCTGAATATTTATGTTTAAGGGCTTAAATAGATGTAAAATCATCAATATTAGGCTTTAAAAGGGTAGAAAAATACCAATATAATCCTTCTTAAAATGCTGTCAAACTCATCCACGGGTCAATCTATAGCCCGTAAAATTTCCATGACCCGTAGGAACCTATCCGTAAACGTTTTGACAAATTTTAGGATCTCTAGATTGATTTCATGAGCCCAATCTATGGCCCGTAAGTGCATCTATGACCCGTAGTTGGGTCCTTTAAGTCTGGGACTCAAAAATAAACTTTCTGAAGTTTTTTCATAAGTTAAAAGTATGGGCCGTCACTGAAACCATGACACGTAAGTCAGTTTGTAGGTTCACCTTTACACTGAAAATCTATAGTAAAACAACCATAATTTTATATTATGAACTCCAAATGAGGTGAAATTAGTGGTGTTCAAAATCCAATTCAAATACCTTTTGGTAGGTCATAGAATACCTAACTCTTTGTGTGTTAAAAGGTATAGTCATTTTAAATTGACCCTTGTACAATATAACGCGAACAACTCACTCGATAGAAAAGTTTTAAACTCGGTTAAGTACCTGAGATCTCTTATGAACCTAATGCACTTCTAATACTCTTCACACATATTGGAATGAGCATTAAAATATAGGTACATGTAACGCATCACTAGGTTCAAGCCTTTATACTTACGGCGAAAAGATTTAGATCCCATCAATAAAGTTGTAGGGTATTACATAAAATATTTAATTCGAGCCAATTTCTATAGAAATCAGTTCTTACTTGGCTAGATTCATCAATGGTCATGAAGCAAACATTTCTTGATTCATATTGATAAAATTCAGATGTGTCTTTATCGCTCCAACTACTGAATGCTTTATTTTTCACTTGTCCTTGGGGATATCTTCGTTTGGTTTCAGGGCATTCACTTGCAATGTGTTCAAATTTGCCGTATTTATAGCACCTGTCATCATTTCTATTGTAATTAGTAATTTACTTATTCCTAGATTTAGTTTTCTTACCTCTTCATTCATTTCTTTAGCATCAAAGTTTTCCATAACATATCTTGTGATTAGGGAAATTTTAGCCTTATTGAACTCTTTTTCTTTCTCGTAATTTTCGTCTGTTGCTTTGAATGCAATAGATTTTTTCTTCCCATATTCTTTTCTCTTTTTCTGTTTAGATGTGTTTTCTTTAATGCAATCAGATCTCCTCGAACATTTTCGTATGTGAGACTTTTCAAATTCATGCTTTCCAGTGCAACAACTTTGGCATGCCATTGAGGAGGTAGGCTTCTGAGGATCCTCCTTATGTTCTCAACAGGAGGATACTCTTTTCCTATAGCTTTGAGTTCCCCAATTATTTTGCTTAGTCATGCAAATATGTTTTTAACAGTCTCTCCTTCCTTCATTTGAAATAATTCATATTCATAGACAAGAAGACTGATAATGATTTCTTTCACTTTGTCAATTCCTTCATAGGTGAACTTCAGTTTGTCCCATATTTCATTAGCAGTTTCACAGCTGAAAATTTTCTCATATTTTTCAACACTGATGACATTGTAAAAAATATTTTTAGCCTTCAAATTTATTTAGATGACTTTCATTTGTTCATCAGTATAGTCTTCCAGTCTGGGTGTGATAGGAGTCTATCTTCCTTTAGTACTTGATTGACTTCCATTTGTTGGTTTGGTCACAGGAATATGAATGTCACCAAGTTTGATAATCCTCTAGACTTTTACATCATAGGATTTTATGAAGGTCTTCATTCTTATTTTTCAGTGAGAAAAATATTTTTCATTGAGTAGGGAGGTCTGGTCTGAAAAGTTCTCTCTTGAAAATGAGCTCCAATAGTTTGAGTTTGATTGGCTATGATATTTTCTCATCTGTGATTTACCATAAGATGTATTGAGACCAGGCTCTGATGCCAATTGAAAGTACAAGAGTGGGGTGAATTGAATTTGCTTTCTTAAAGTTACCGGTCAGTCGGCTAGCTCACTTATCAATTAGCTAAAGCAGTAAGCTGTAGAGTTGCATAATAAAAATTTAACACCTGATGTTTTTATATTGGTTTAGATCTAAAGTTGATCCTAATCCAATGCACTTGGGTTGCAAGGAATATCTCTTCAAGTCTTTTTAAAATATTACAGTACAAGAAACAATTTAAATTATACTCAATCTTCTTCTAATCTTCTCTTTTTCTTTTGATACAAACCTCTCTTAAATTTTTTTCTTCTTTTTCCTCTCTTTTTTTGTCACAGTAGATCTACCATACAATGCCTTTTCAAAGATGAAAAAGAAAAAATGGCTTGAATGTAGTAGGCTTGTACAATTTTTGATATATCTGAATGCCTCCTTCTACATAGAAGAGATGGAATCCCAAGGGATTTTATCCTTGGAATTAGGCAATGAAGATTCCTTTTTCCAAGGATAAGGATAAAGCTTATAAGGAAGTTAGTAGCAGAATCTTCTCTTGATTGAATCTACAGATGCTTGCAGCACTAAAATCTCTTTTTGATTAATTTTCTCTAATCCAAAGATACTTGATTGATTTTTCAGATTGCTTGATTGATTCTCTAGATTATTTTTATTTCTTACTTGATATTTGGTTGATTCTCTAGATTGCTTGATTGATTCCAGATACACTTGATTGCTCTTTTAAATTTGCTTGATTGATTCCTTTTCTTATGTTCCAGATCTTTTGATTCATGAATAGATTGCTTCTTTTTTGATGTCTTTCCTGCAAATAGTCATCAATCAAAATATATTAGTACTAATAGAAATCAATTGGGTAATCATTTGGCTGCTAATAGACACTTATTTTCATCCTGAGGAAGATTTCACTATTGTTTTAGAATGGGTTATGTTATCTGGCCTTCCATATCATTGCCATCCATGGTCCAATGATGACTCAAATGTCACTTGAATTTGCACACATATGCGCAAAAAAGTAAGGAAAAACACAAAAAATAAAGTGTACTCAGTAATATCATCGACCAACCTATATACATCAAAGGTAAGAGTTGATCTTACCACACCAACCTCTAGACTTTTTAATAGTTAATAACCTTATCAATTAAATAAGTGAAATGAGCCAACATTGTACTTGAAAAGTAAGGTATCGGAGAATATTTGGTTATTTATCTCTATGTTGATGATATGATTTATTTTGATTCCTCAAAGTCTGTAGTTGATGATTTCAAGTCTAGTATGATGAGAAACTTTAAGATGACTAATTTGGATTTACTGAAATACTCTTTGGGGCTTGAGGTGATCGAAGACAAAGATGAATTTTTTAATTTCTCAAAAGAAATATGCAGAGAATCGTTGGAAAAAAAATTAATATGATGAATTGTGAAGCAATAGCTACACCGATGAATATCAATGAAAAGTTACAGCGCGAAGATGGAGCTGAAAAAGTAAATTTGAGATTGTTTAGAAGTTGGTGACTTAAGTTATCTAACACACACTAGACTTGATATTATTTTTTTAATTAATGTTGAGTCTAGATTTTTGCAAAGTCTAATAAAACAACACTTTGATTCTACAAAAAGAATTCTACGTTATGTTGATGGAACGATGGGCTTTGGTATTTATGCAGATTATTTGGATGATATAAAAAAAGCACTTTAGACAATTGTTTTAGTTTTGGTTTTGGAGCGGTGAAATGGGGATCAAAATATCAGCAAAATGTAGCTCTATCTACATCTAAGGCAGAGTATACGACAAGTTTAGCAGCATGACAAGCTTTATTGCTTCAAAAACTACTTGCAGATTTCAATTATGAGAAAAAGGAGGCTACTAAGTTTTTTATGATAACAAATCAACAATTAATATGGCTTAAATTATTATTCATATATGTTAGGATCAATTTCTAAGTATTTAAAGTGTATTATATAAGATTCAGGGTATAAAGGGATCTTTTACATCAAGCCAAGCTCAAAGTATTTCTATCCACTAATTTTCACATGAGTTCATAGAAGGGTCAACTTCAAATGATCATATCTCCTAGAATATAAAGAGTTGAGTGTCCTATTACTTATCAAATTAAAGGTCTCTGAATTTTCTTTGCAATGCCATCAAGATTTCCTCATGTTGAGATTGAAATAAAACGTTATGACTATTTTAGTGAAGACCTATCTAATAGAGTTTTCTAGACACCATTTATGAACCCTGATTACCGATCGTAGATGGGGCTGACGACCTATACATTCATCTTCTGAAAATATTCTTCAAGTTAGTTTTTGAGTCTCAATTCATATGGTTCAAACTATTGGTTGTAGGAGCTTCTACTGACTGTAGTTTGGACCCATAAAGTAAGGACTAGAATACCGAAATTAGTCAAGCTTCTACAGTTGGCTTCCATGGGATGTAGACGTTTCTACATACTATGGATAGCTCGCGTAAGTGGCTTGTTAATATTTTAATGAGGGTTAATATCATCTTTTCTCCTTTTTTCTAAGCCTAAACTCGATGATTTTACACCTAATTAAATTTCTAAATATTTCATTCAACCTCATTACGCTCAAGCACATTCTCAATACTTTGAACAAGGTTTCAAGAGGAGCAAAGCTAGAGTTTAAGAGAATATAGTGATATCTTCAAATTTTTTCAATAATCTAAATCTCCCAAGTATGTAAGGTTACCTAAAGCATCAGATTGAGTCTGTCCACACGTCCTTCTTCTTCATTAAGTCAAAATTAAGGTCTAGGAGTTTAGTTCAAGTCTCTTAATCTAAAGTCTTGAATTGTCCATATTACTGACGAGTCTCTCATCTATGTTTATCCATATATTAATCGTATCTATGATGTTTGAGTATACTTAACTACTTGTTTTTACCTTTGTTATAGTAACCCTAGTTGATTTAAATCCATGAGTTATTTATGTATTGGCCTATTTGAAAGTAGGATTGTGAAGGTTGTATGATGGAAAAGTGAGCATGATGTGAATATGATAAGTCCTTGAATGAACTACCAATTATGAACTGATTTGGTTAGAGTCTAAATGATTGTTAATGTAGAGACTAATGATTCTTGAAAGCATGCTTAATTGATGTTGATGAGTGATTGGGGGTTGGCTGGGATAAACATGATTGATTGGTTGATTGGTTTGAAACATAGTCTGTATAAAACTAATATAAAGGATTGATTAAATGGATTTGTATGAGCATATGTAGTCTTGGGAGGAGTATTGAGCACTTATGGGCATGAGTAGATAACAACTCTAACGCAAAAACTATATAACTAGTGTAAGATGGACGTTTGTCTCATATCTTAAATATTTGGACATAGATTGGTTGTGGATCTAAGATTAGTTTGATCATCCCTTACCTTTACAAGTATTGGACAAGCATAGAAATGACATCATTTTCATTGTGCATCAACAACTAAAGGTAGTGAAATTATTTTCGGTTAAGAGAAACTCCCAAACGGTGCATGATGGTATGTGATATATTTTTAGATAAGTTACATATTATTGATCCTATTTTCAAAACTTGGTCCCATCAAGCACTTGCATATTTTATCGATTAGATTTTAATGGTTGAGTAAAGTCCTTTAAGTTGAGTTGATTCTCGAATTGATCACCTTTGATATTGTTCTTTCCTTTTTATCTAGTTTACATACTCGTACATTTCACGTACTGATATCTATTTGGGCATGTATCTTTTCATAGTGCAGAGAAAGATATTAAGGATCATCGATAGGTATTTCATTGAGGATCTTATCTTCTATCAGCTGATCGGTGAGTTTTTCCCTGCATTCGGAGGATACCACTTATGCTTTTTTTGCTTTTGAGTTTATACTTTCATTTTGATTTGAGGAGTCATGAACCTGTCATTGGCACCATTTAAACAGTACAAATAGAGGCTTCATAGATTAGACAGTGTTGAGTTTGCGGTGATATCTCTATTTTAAGACTTGATGTTTTAAAAGTTATATGTTTGATTTGGAGTTTTATTGAGATTTTCTTTTTTAAAAGTATATTCCCTATTGAGTTTGATTTGAGATTGCCCACTTTACTATTTCTCAACTACTGTGTGAGTCTTCACCTATATAATTAGACAAGTGATCAGGTCAAGTGGTTCACTTGTGCCAATAATGATTTTCGAGTGTTGGTCACACCAAGGGTACCCTCTCGGGGTGTGAAAAAAATACGTTAAGTTTTTCTATGTTTTATTTTCAATTATATTGCTTACCTTTGTTAATCTCTTCGCCAACAATTTGTAGCCAAATAAGGTTTAATGATCTATCCTCATTGAACTACTTTCATCTTTCCATTTCAATGCTATAATGGTTCATTTGTGACAGATATATATAGTATTAGATGGTCTGGAAATAAAGACTCAAGTTCATGGTTCTCCCATTGTACTTGAAGGTAACCAATTAGCTTTATTAGAACTTATAGAAATTGATTTTTCATGTAAGCAATTAGCTTTATTAGAACTAATAGAAATTGATTTTTCATGTAGTCATAACATGTGTAGTATGTTTTGATGATTAATTGATAGATAAATTTTGTGGGTTATATATATTTTCGATCAAGATGTATAATTTTATTTTATATTCACTAGAAAATAATTTAGCCATCAATATGACTGATCATGTAATTTTGTGAAAACTGTTTTACCTCAAAATAGGTCTTATGCGATATAAATTCATAGTAGTTAGGGTTTCAGTGTAGGTATCACATGTTGAATGGAAGATAAACAAAAAAGGGATACACTAATCAATCTTTTCCTAGGAAAATAAATTTCTTAAAAATGAAGAATATGATTTTCTTTGTAGAATTACGAAAAATAAGTTTTACAAATAATATATATTATTGTCTCATCCAGTCAATTCTCCAACACACCTCATCTACACTCCCACCATCATAATCTCCATTCTGTCATTCCCACCATTCCACACCCCAACCTCCCATAATATTTGTCTAGACTATATACAAATATTTTTAGAATACAATTCTCAACTTATATACCAAATATATATGATGAATAATGGCAACCCAAGATATAAAAACGCGACTAATCTTACTACCCTACTATATCCCAAGTCCAGACATCAACCTAATCTTACTAACCTATTAGCCTGCTACTCTAATTTGCGACCTCCACTCCTTTCTATCTAAGGGCATGTCCTCTGTGAGATCAAGTCTCGTTATATGTTGTATGATCACCTCCCCGTAATACTTCTTCGGTCTACCTCTACTCCTTCGTGTAACTCTGAAATCCAATCTCTCGCACCTCCTAACAAGAGCATCGGTACTTATTCTCTACACATGTCCAAACCATCGAAGTCTCGCTTCCCTTATCTTATCAGCCACAAGGCCACCTCTAGATTCTCCTGAATGGTTTCATTCCTAAACATGTGACTAGTATCTTCTGAACATGTGAGTTTTTGATTGGCCAACACTCCACCCCATACAACAAAGATGGTCTAACCACCATTCTGTAAAACTTACCTTTGTGTTTAGGTGGTATCTTCTTATCACATAGTACTCCAGAGGCAAGCCTACATTTAGTACTAGGTGTTATAATAATAGAGTAAAATAATTTGATGTAAATATGTCTGAAGTGTGAAGCGAGGGAGAAAGTATCGAAGTAGGGGGCGGATGTATCATTTTAAGTACGAGTGAGAAGAATTCAATAAATTTAGCACAAACGTATATTTATCTTTGAAAAACTTATTTAATGTGGAGAAAAATAAAAGTTATCGATTTTACTTTAAAAGGTTAAAGTTCAAAATTTAATAAATATAAAATCTTGAATCCTTGTATCTATGTCCTAGTGAGTATAGTAAAGATCAAGATTAAACTCAAGCCCATATATACATAACCAAATTTAGAGATTAAGAATTATAAAATAAATAAAATAAAATAAATGGCTAATGGACATGCAAGGTCAAACTAAGTAGTAGTTGTTGTAAACATATTTGTGTTATAGTGAATGTCTATTATGTAGGTTACTTCGGAGATGTCATGTCCGAGGAGGGTACCCATGGCGTGGTTGGCACTCAAAGACTATTGCTAGCCCCCGAGCGAACCATTTGGCCTCATCACATTTGTTCAATCACATTCTAATAGAGGAAGACATTAATAATAAACAATACTCAATAAAATAAAATGATAATATGATAATCAAGGTCAAAGACTAAACAATCTATCCATCAACTAAGACTAGTATGAAAGAGACTAGCAAAAAATAATATCTAAACATAACTCGACAGTCTAGTCTATGAAGCCTCTAAACATCTGACTAAGTGGTGTCAATGACAGGCCCATGACTACCTCAAAATAAAGTAGAAAAGCTAAACTCAAAGCTAGAAAGAAACATAGTCTCCTCCGAAAGTATGGGAGGACTTACCAATCAACTGAATATAAATAGGTCATATAATGACTTGTTAGGTCATTTTGAGAATTAGTCCACACGTTTTCACAAAAAAGACTTTTCATAAATTAAATTAAAAATTTTGAACTATTTGGTAATTACGGTTGTTTAGTTGATGGATAATATTTTATAATTAATTTAATTGGTGGACTAAATTATTAATTTATTTAGTATCTTGTATCACTTGGCCCATAATTATTTAAATAGATTAGTAAACTTTATTACTTTTAGTACTTAATTAATTTAGAAAAGAAGAACAAAAGAAATTAAAAGGGACAAATGCTAAAAAGAATTAAAAATAAATAAATAAAAGGGAAGTTGCCTAATAGAAAAAGGAAAAGAAAAAATTAAAAAAATAGGAGGGTTAAGGGCTGGAATGCCCAACCCTCAAAAAACCAAAGAAAATAAAAGAAACAGACATGCGCACACATAGAAAGATGATAAATGCAGAGGAGAAAAGAAACAAAGGAAAAAGGGAAGAGAAAATTGGAATTTTCATCCCAAAGTGTTAAATTAATTATTCTCATCCTTTCTATCAAATTTTCAGGAGATTATGAATAATATTTTGGGGTAAAAATGTGTATAGTTTATGCTAAACTAAGAAAATATAGTTCTAGGGTTCTTTAAATAAAATATTGATTTGGGGGTCGAATAACGATCCATTTTAGCTGAAATTTGGCGCATGATTTTACTTTATTATTGGAAAACATAATTTGAAAGAAAATTTCATATTTGAATTCTAGGACTCAGGGTGACGTTTTTACCCGATTTTTGAATCGAAAAGAAAAATAGCAATATGGGTGTCATTGGATCATATTTTTATTTAGATTATGTATTTGAACAGATATTGATCATCCAAAAGTGTTATAAATGTCTCAAGTTCTGAAGTAATTATTTTATTAATTGAGGCAAGTGGACTTTCAAAACTTTTTAATTCTCGTAGAATTCCCAAATTTTTCTTTTTTCTATGTGTAATGCACGAAATATTTGTGATATTATATAAATTGGGTGATTAAATGTAAATATGAGTTGATGTGGTGTTGTAACACTTGAATTGAAAATATGGTTAAGTGATGAGAATTCTATGTTGAGATATATTATTGTGGTTGGTGATTATGAATGGATTTGTATGTGGACTTCATCTTATATTCATTCATTTTATGTCACACATACTTGTATTAGTTCTAGTTATTGATATGAGTGAGATAGTAAAAATTGAGGTCGATGTCTTTATCGGTCGAGATGTGATGTCGAGGTTATTATCGGTGAGATTGTGATGCTGAGGTTATTGCCGGCAAGATTGTGATGCTGAGATCTTTACTAGTGATATTGTGATGCCGAGGTTGTTGTCGACAATGATATTATGTTGAGATCTTTTCCGGTTATATTATGATGTTGAGGTATTTGCAGTGATGTTATGATGTTGAGGTCATTGTCGGCGATTATTGTGTAAGCATTGCATCTCATCCTTGCATATTTTTGTGTCGCATGAAGTTATTACTATGATTGATTGTGTTATCACTTGTGAGTTGTGACTTGTGATTTGAAATCATGACGTTGTGAAAAACTATCTTTATTGTGTATTATGTGTTATTGGGTTGGACTAATTTTCTGTGCAAGTTATAGTTGTGGAGGTCGGTTGGGATGAAAGAATTTTGTGTATTCTATTGGACTTGCTTTGTTTTGTTAGTTGACTTGTTGGGTACCGTATGGTTGGTACTCACCCCTTACTTTTATATTTTTATAGGTTATGCACTCAGATCTTTGTGATACTCTCTCTTCTTTTTTTATCTAAGGTTTTTTGTGGAGAATAGTGAGGTATCTATTTGTCATCTCAGCAAGTCCCATCCTCCTATTTATGATCTTGTTCTACTTTACGGACAATATCACTTAAGACTTGTATTTTTCTTTCAACTCTATTGTAACACATTAGAGACTTGTGTACGTGATAACCATGTTTTGAGGGATTTTAATTAAGTTGACTTATTATCCACAGTTAAAATTTTCACTTTGTATTATTCTATAATATTTTATTATTATAATTGAGTTTTAGGTTGACTTGTCTTAGTGGGATAAGACGAGTGCCATCACGTCTATTTTTGGGTCGTGACGGATGGTATCAAAGCTCTAGGTTCATAGGTCTCACACGTGTACAAGTTGAGTCTAGTAGAGTCTCGAGGATTAGCATGGAGACGTCTATACTTATCTTCGAGAGGCTATGAAGACTAGTATAAAAGTTTCTTTTGTTTATTCTTTCTCCATCGTGTGTTCTTGATTTGGTGTGATCCTTATCGCCTTATTTCATTCCCTCTCACTTATAGAGATGATTCATGCTTGGTTCTTTATATGACTAGTTAGTGAGTGTATGTGTCTTGAATGTTAGATCTGGTACTAAACTGTAAGTGATATACTTATAAAAAATTTAAAATGTTCGATGATTAGAAAAGATTGAGTAATGTGATGACTCGATTATGCCCTTTGAGGATATTTGAGTGGTAAGGTCAAACAGTGAATTGAGGGATTCATGAATGTGCTATCCTTTTTGGATTAGTTATCCAACAACACAAGCAATATTGATGTAGTATATAAGATATCGAAAGTGGTTCGGCAACTAAAGGTGGAATGTTAAAGAGATAGCTAAATAATGAATTCTTTAAATCTACAAACTACTATACTAAAGTGTCATAAGATGTACGAATTGCTTAGATAACGATAAGATAGAGTTTTTGCCAATGGAGGTCAGAATCCATATTATGGTTTCATAGATTGGGTGGATACTAGAGAGAATCATGATACAACTATCATAACGATACTGATGTTTGCTTGGTTAGAGTTATGGAGTGTGTTAGTTTTGCTAGAGACTGAATTTATGAAAACAATGTGTATTACTTAAGCTAGAGTCATGATGAATTGGATAATGTTTTGCAGCTATTTGATGGGTAGAAGTATGCAGGCTAGATTGTACTACTTTCTTGATAGGTACGATGAGTTCTAGTGGGGGATCTAATGGACTTTAACGATATAGTATTAGTGGTATATGATAGTAGATATTTTGAAGTGTGAATGCTAACTACTTAAGGGGTTATTAGTGTATCACGGGTTCATTTAATAATATTTAGTATTCCATTCATATTTGGGAAATCAACTAGTTTGTTACTCTTGATGCCTGGATTAAGCATTATTTATCAGAAAGATTTTTGTAGTAGATCCTTAGTACAATTAATGCATTTAGGTTGTGAGATGTATTCGGGGAATTCTGAATAAGGACTATTGATCCATAATAAGATCCAAAAGAGTGGTACAATATTGAAATGTTAAGTGGATAATATAAAAATGATAAGTTTATGAGTAAGAAAAGTCCCAGCGAGTATACTTGTGCAAATTCAATTGAGAATTTTAGTGAGAAAGTGTATCCAAAATCGAGTTAGTCCTTTAAATTTGACCAATATAATAGGTTTAGGTGTCATATCAATGATGAGATTAACCTTGAGACGATGGAAACAACTCTAGAGCATAATAGTAATACAAGTTTGGGATAGATTATGATCTATGATGTAATCATATGATAAGAATTTTTGATTGAGTGAATTCAGTATGATAAACTCAATTTGTAGGTTTCAAAAATTGTGTTTGCTACTATTTAATGAGTAACATGATCATAAGAAAAGATGTAGAATGTGTTGAGATATTGTTTCAATAGAATTGAAAGGAACTAGAGTCATAAATTAATAAATTAGTGAGATGTAGGGACATTCACTTTGATGGTAAAGGTCAAAAATGTATCTTTCGAGAGAGTAGATAATTAAATTTAAAGTTATGTGGTTTCATTTGTTTTGCTTTGGTTATGATGATAGTGTTACCTATCATTGATTTGAGTTAGAAAACTATTGGGTAATATTTGAAAAACAATCTATATAAGTGCGTCTTGAATGTGGTGATAAGCTCTTTTTGTGATTTTGAGGATGGTAATTAGTACATTAAAATTTTTCATAAGGGATATGATAAGGTTGATAAATAAGTGATCAATAAAAAGTTAAGATACGTAAATTAAAGATATCAAGTTACGAGTTAATACTAATAGATAAAGGAATTGAGGTAGAAGTTAAAATAAAGATTCATGTTTTCATTGTTAGTCTATATTTTTTGTAGTATATTTGTCAAGATATGAGTTGGTAAGATAAAAAATAATGGATAGCGATAAGTATTTAGCATTTGGAAGAACTTACATATGGTTTGGGCCATAAATTTAGTCATTTTTTTAATTGTTGAAGGACCTAAAGAAGTGTTCCACTTAAAGTTTTGGCTTAAAGCATAAGGTAAAATGTCATGTGTTGTTGGTTAGAGAATAAAGTTGATAAGTGAGTTAGTGAAGGAACAAGAGCCTAATATGTTGAAGTGTTAGTAAAGGAACAAGAGTCTGATATATTGAAGAATTCAGGGTATCCAAAATTTGTGTCATAAGAGAATCTAAGAAAGGTGAAGGAACAAGACCTTGGACCCTTGGTTCAAAATTAAAGGCTATACTAATTTTTGCCTTTGAACTCAGATATAAACCTGTGATGCATACTTGTTTAGCACAGATTTACTAGGATTTTATTAGTGACTTTAATGAAGGCTGAGTTTTGATTCTAGACAGACAATAATCTGTGAAAGATTCTACATTTTTATGTTGGTGTAGATTTTTCAAATTGTCATAGATGACTTATGGGGGCGTTATGGTATGGATCTATAGTTTTACAAGATTATTGAGAATTTTGAGGGGGTTTAAAACTACTCTATTTATGGGACTACATAAATTATTGTGATGCGTTACATAGACACTTGATGATAACTAGAGGTTATGTGCTTATGGTATGCAAAGTTATTAAGGTGACCAAGAATCTCTCTAAGTTTTGGCATGAGGTATATGATAATTTGAATGGTAATTGAATTTTGGTATGTGAAAAAAATTGCATGAAAGTGACTTTAGGTATAATTAAATAACCTTACCTCGATGAGAAAAGTATTATCAAATTTAAAATCAATATTATCAGCTTTGGGTATGACTCATGTCTATAAGAAATGCTTAAATAAAAGGAAAGTAATGCATAGTTTAAAATATTTGAAGGTGGCAATGTGTTGCTAAGAAGACTTTGATACTAGTAACTAGTTGAGAGAATGATAAATGACAAGTATGACTATGATGTTATGTTAGTATTAAGAGCGTTTTCTTTGATACAATATTATGAGGAGTATATGGATTTTGATAAATTAAGTATGTGCACGATTGTACGGGAGACCAGAAAGTTGATTGTGAGTAGCTAAAAAAATATAAAATAATTCAAAAAAAAAAAGATAGGGTCAGATGAATGAAAATATTTGATAGAAGCATTATGAAAGAAGTATCTTGTATCATTTGACCTTGATTCCGTGTATTTTTTATGTGACTACCTACTTTATTATGAGCATGTTTTAGAGTATTACTCCCTGCCTATTTCCACTCATGTCTTAACTTTTATAGACAGTTCCTTAGTGGCGGATCAGGTGAATCGATCCTGTAATTTTCTCTTGGTAAGATAGGATACTTGTGCAGACTCGATTATTTCAACTATGACAGATTTAGTATGGTTTGGGATAGTTGAAGTATACAAGTGGTTCTGCATGCACAACTTTGCTCATGTGAATTTATAGAAGAGCTACCATGAATACTCCAGCAGTTATAAGATTCATCTGGTCATTGAGGTTATGTTCTGGCTATGTATGATTGAATATAAGACATGTTAGGTCTAGCTCTATCGCTGCGAAGGGTTATTTATAGTCACACAACTATTGATCTAGTATTTTGATAGTGTTGTTAGAGCATTTGTATATTTTTGGTGTATCATTCGCTAAGTGGTTACTTGATCCTTTCCTTCGTTAGGCTAGAAAATTTTGATTCTCTGTGATGAGTATTCAATGTCTAAATATCACATTTTATAATTTAAGCTCATGGGAAGATTTGATTGTGAAAATGAAATCTTAACAAGATCCATGATGGTTTGTGCATTAGGAATGTGGGATGGTTGATTTAGATTCACTTTTGATTATGATCGATATTGATTAAGAATTTTATCATCGTTATGTAAGAAAATATTTGTCCTAATTGTTGAGTTATGGTCTAGTAGATTGTTGTTCAAATTGGGTTCATGGGTTAGTCTGTGGCTTGAAAATCACTCTTGAATTATAGATTTGTCAAAGTACGATTCAAAGATTCAATTCTTAATGGTTGATTTTGATGGAATAATCTTAAAAAAAGAGTTTATCTTCCTTCTCCTTCTTTATGTTTGAGGACGAACATGATATTTAGTGGTGGATAATGCAATGACCCATTAGATCATTTTGAGAATAAGTCCACACGTTTTCATAAAAAAAACCTTTTACATAAATTAAATTAAAATTTTTGAACTATTTGGTAAGTACGGTTGTTTAGTTGATGGGTAATTTTAGATATTTAATTTAATTGGTGGACTAAATTTTTAATTTATTTAATATCTTGTATCACTTGACCCATAATTATTTAAATAGATTAGTAAACTTTATTACTTTTAGTATTAAATTAATTTAGAAAAGAAGAACAAAAAAATTAAAAGGGACAAATGCTATAAAGAATTAAAAATAAATAATTAAAAGGGTAGTTGCCCAATACAAAAAAGAAAAAGGAAAAATTAAAAAAAAGAAAGAGGAGGGTTAAGGGCTGGAATGCCCAACCCTCAGAAAGCCAAAGAAAATAAAAAAAAACAGACACGCGCACACACAGAAAGAAGACAAAGGCAGAGGAGAAAAGAAAAGAAGGAAAAAGGGAAGAGAAAATTGGAATTTTCATCCCAAAGTGTTATGATAATTATTCTCATCCTTTTTATCAAATTTGCAGAAGATTATGAATAAAATTTTAGGGTAAAAACGTGTATAGTTTATGCTAAATTAAGAAAATATAGCCCTAGGGTTCTTAAAATAAAATCTTAATTTAAGGGTTGAATAATGATTTGTTTTAGCAGAAATTTGACGTATGAGTTTACTTTATTATAGAAAAACATAATTTGAAAGAAAATTTCATATTTGAATTCAAGGGCTCGGGTGACTTTTTGACCTGATTTTTGAACCGAAAATAAAAATAGCAAATGGGTGTCATGGAATTTGTATTCTTATTTAGATTATATATTTGAACAGATTTTGATCATCCGAAAGTGTTACGAAAGACTCAAGTTTGAAGTAATTGCTTGTTTAATTGAGGCAAGTGGACTTTCAAAACTTTGTAATTCTCATAGAATTCCTAAATTTTCCTATCTTCTATGTGTGATGCATGAAATATTTGTGATATTGTAAACATTGGGTGATTAAATGTAAATATGAATTGGTGTGGTGTTGTAACACTTGATTTGAAAATATGCATAAGTGATGATAATTCTATATTGAGATATATCGTTGTGGTTGGTGATTATGAGTGAATTTATTTGTGGACTTCATCTTATGTTCATTCATTCTATGTCACACATACTTGAATTGGTTTTGGTTATTGATATGAGTGAGATAGTAAAAATTGGGGTCAAGGTCTTTACCGGTCGAGGTGTAATGCCGAGGTCATTGTCGGTGAGATTGTGATGCTAAGATCTTTACTAGTGATATTGTGATGTCAAGGTTGTTGTCGGCGATGATATTATGTCGAGGTCTTTTTTGGTGATGTTGTGATATTGAGATATTTACAATGATATTATGATGCTGAGGTCATTGCCAGTGATTATTGCATAAGCATTGCATCTCATGGCATATTCTTGTGTCGCATGAAGTTATTCCTATGATTGATTGTGTTATCACTTGTGATTTGGAATCATGACGTTGTGAAAAACTATCTCTATCGTGTATTATGTGTTGTTGGATTGGGTTGATTTTCTGTGCAGGTTACAGTTATGGAGGTCGATTGATGAAAGGAATTTGTGTATTCTATTGGAGTTGCTTTGTTTTGTTAGTTGACTTGCTTTGTACCATGTGGTTGGTACTCACCCCTTGCTTCTATATTTTTGTGGGTTACACACTCGGATCTTTGTGATACACTCTCTTCTCTTTTCATCTTAGGCTTTCTGTTAAGAATAGTGAGGTAGCTATTTGTCATCTCCGCGAGCCTCATCCTCCTATTTATAATCTTGTTCTACTTTAGAGACAACAACATTTAAGACTTGTATTTTTCTTTCAAATCTATTATAACACATTAGAGATTTGTTCACGTGACAACCAGGATTTGGGTATTTTAACTAAGTTGATTTATTTTCCGCAATTAAAACTTTTACTTTGTATTATTCTTTCGTATTTTATTGTTATAATTGGGTTTTAGGCTAACTTGCCTTAGTGGGATAAGATGAGTGTCATCACGTCCACTTTTGGATCGTGATAGGTCTTCAACAGAGTGTCTGCTAATGACCACCAGGATTTGTCTTTGCATCATGAAAAAATGCAGGACCAAATGGATATCAATACATGGAATGTACGAGTATATAAAATGGTAAAATGAAACATGCAAAGATAAAATAACATCAATTCAAAATAGCTCAACTCAAGAAAGTAGAGAACTTAATCATCAAGTCAAGAGTATAAAATAAGAATGCAATTTAGACAATGACCACTCACATACCATCCAATTCAATCCACTCAGAGTACTATCAAGGCCTATTTGGGAGTTTTTCTAACTAACAACCATCACCTATGAGTCGATGATGATACAACAAAGAGATGTCGTTACCACATCCATCTAATACCTTATCAGGCTAGAGAATATCCCATGGATCAACAATAATAACATCAAGTCCTTTTTTGAGACAATAGGGAAGCATCAATTTTTATGGTACAATCCTTTCCTACGTTGGCCATATAGTTATTGAGTTCGAGTTGGACTTACTCTTACTCAATTCGGTGCTCAAGACTCCTCCCAAGACTCAACATGCCCATAAGACATCAACCCTATGGTTAACTTATTCATCTAGTCTCATTTGAATATTCATCAACTCAATTCATCATATCAATCATCAACTCTTAGGTTACATTCTTTTAAGATTCAACTCTTGACTCATAAAGTCTCAATCACGCATCATTCTAACTCATAGCATTCAAAAAATCAAAAGTAGAGTTAAAATATTTATGGAGTCCATAGACTCTTAAGGCTCAAATTATACTCATGCATACCTATTTAAGCGAAATATGTACAAAAAACAAGAATTCATGCTAGGGTTCATGTAGGAAAAGTAAAATGATCAATTTTAAGTATTTAATTCATAAATACTGTAACTCATGCAAAATTATATAGAAATACATTAAAATTAAAGAAAAACCTTCAAGAAACCCTAATGCAATACTCAATTCACTAACAACTCCATTGATTCGGATTTTGGGACACATGGAAGAACAAAATTCAAGTTTTCATTAGACTTACATACTTGGAAGCTTAAGTCTTGGAACAACTTGAAAGAATTATCAAGCTCTCGCTTCAAACCCTAGTCCTTTTCTCCCTTGAAACATTGTCCTAAGTTTTGGAGAATGTGTTTTTGCGCAAAAAGGATGTACAAATATGTTTAGGGCTTTTTTTAGGTATAAAAATGTCAAGTCTAGTCTTTTAAAAGGTGGAAAAATACCAAAATAACCCTTGAGAAAACTATCAAAAATCATCTACGGGCCATCTACAACCCGTAGGGTCCATTTTGTAAACTTGAGGGAAAAACTTTGAGGTTACTAGAACATTCAACGAGACCAAACCATGATCCGTAGATTACTTTGCGACCCGTAGATGGATCCGTGAAGTCTGGGGCTCAAAATTAAATTTTTAGGACTTTTTTCACGAGTGTAATAAATGAGTCGTACTTTAATCCATGACCTGTAATAGAATTTCGTAGATGACCTCTGCTCTGGAAATCTGTAGGAAAATGGCCATAATGTTTGACTTTGAACTCCAAATAAAGTAAAACTATTTGCATTGGAAAGATAATTCAAAGGAATTTCATTTGGTAGGTCATGGGACATCTAATTATCTATGTGTTAAGATTTATGATCATTTAAAGTTATTCCTTGCATAATCTAACACTAGAAACTCAATTTATAGGAAAGTTTTGAACTCGACTAAGTGCTAGGAGCATCTTATGACCCTAATATGCTTATCAATTGTAAGAATGAGTCTAGAAATATAGGTTCACGTAAGAATAGAGTTATAGGGTATCACAATATCTCCCCCTTGGGATCATTCATCCTCGAATGATGAGCAATTCAAGATTTACTAAGCAAGAATACCATCAAAACTCAAATACTCGGATACTCGATTACTTATACTCTAGAAATCAACCTCAACTCTGGATTAAGAATTGAAAGACTACTTTTAACATCATCAATAGGCACTAATAAAGTTAAACACATGCATACTCAAGTACTCATAGACTTAAGAGGAATATTAACTCAGAGATAAGAACTCACCTCGACAATGAGAAAGTAACTCAGAGAATAGAAATGAATCATTATTATAAATGTCATCATTAGAAGGCACGAATAGGTGAGGGTATCTAGACTTCATATCCTCTTCATCCTCCTATGCAGCCTCTTCAACGGATTGACTTCTCCATGACACTTTTACGGAAGAAACCTCTTTAGTTTTCAACTTGTAAACTTGATGATCAAGGATTTGGATCGGGTTCTCTTCATAACTCAAGCTATCCTTCACTCCAATGCTCTCAACAGGCACAACCATAGATGGATCTCTATAACACTTCTTAAGCATGGAAATATAAAAGATCGGATGGATGGCTGCTATCTCTTGGGGTAGCTCCAATTCATAAGCTATGTTTCCCACTTTCTTCACAATTTGGTAGGGACCAATGTAACGAGGACTCAACTTTTCTTTCTTTCTGAATCTCATTACACCCTTCATGGATGACACTTAAAAGTATACCCAATCATTCACTTCAAACTCTAGGTCCCTTCTCCTAATATCAGTGTAGGACTTCTGGCAACTTTGTATAGTTCTCAATCTCTCTTGGATGATCTTTACTTTCTCCATAGTTTGATGTACCAAGTTTGGTCCAATCAAACCTACTTTACCTACCTTAAACATCCAATCGGTGATCTACATCTCCTCCCATAGAGGGCCTCATAAGGAGTTATTTGAATGCTCAAATAAAATTTATTGTTGTAGGCAACTCAATAAGGGGTAAATGATCATCCAGTTTCCTTTGAAGTCTATGACATAGGCCCTCAATATGTCCTCCAAGGTTCGTATCGTAAGCTCTGCCTGACTATCGGTCTGAAGGTGGAAAGCAATACTAAGGTTCACCTTTGAACCTAGGCTTTTCTGAAAAATACTTCTAGAATTGAGCAGTGAATTGAGCTTTTTTATCTAATATGATAGAGAAAGGAACTCCATGTAATCTGATAATCTCTCGGATATACAGTCGGGCATAGTCCTTTTCCATATTGGTAGTATTTACCCCAAGAAGTGGGTTGATTTATTCATCTTATCAACAATCACCTAGATCCAATCATGTTGTCTACGAGACCTCAATAAGCTTATGATGAAATCCATATTGATTACCTCCCACTTCCACTCTAGAATTTCAAAATTCTGGGCTACTTCGCATGGACTTTGGTGCTCAACTTTTACTTATTGGTAGTTTGGGCACTTAGAAACAAAGTCAACAATGTCTCTCTTCATCCCACTCCATCAATAAACCTCTCTCAAGTCACGGTACATCTTGGTAAACCCTGGATGGATAGAATATCTAGAGTTATGGGCTTCTACCATGATTTTTACTCGAATACCATCAACATCTGGGACACACAATCTACTTTGAATACCACATCTCCCCCTTTGACGAATGACATTACTTTCGGCTTGTGTCATCTTCCTTTAATTGGAGTAAGATGGGATCTTGGTCTTGCCTCTCCTTTACCTCAACCACAAGAGATTACATGGACTCATTGTGTACAAGTATTCCACCTTCACCAGATTCATCTAGTTGAACTTCTAGTCAGGCCAACCTATGCACTTCTTTGGCCAACTCTTTCTTCTCTCTTTTCACATGAGTAGCGCTTCGCATAGACAACCTGCTTAGCATATCATTAACTACATTAGCTTTACCTAGATGGTAGAGGATGCTAATGTCATAATCCTTTAGCAACTCAAGTCATCTCCTCTGCCTCAAGTTAAGCTCTTTCTGCATGAAGACATATTGTAGGCTTTTATAGTATGTGAATATATTAATATGTGCTCTATATAAGTAGCGGCGCCAAATTTTAAGTGCAAACACCACCACAGCCAATTGTAAGTCGTGTGTCAGATAGTTCCTCTCATGGTTC
This sequence comes from Solanum aculeatissimum, assembly GCA_038996855.1. Taxonomy (NCBI): domain Eukaryota; kingdom Viridiplantae; phylum Streptophyta; class Magnoliopsida; order Solanales; family Solanaceae; genus Solanum; species Solanum aculeatissimum. Next base: position 11,348 of record JBCEWC010000653.1, on the reverse strand, counting down.
TTAAGTTGTCTGGGAGCATAAGCTATGACCTTACATCTCTGCATCAGAACACATCCCAATCCCACTCTAGAAACATCGCAATAGATCACAAAATCATCAGTCCCCTTAGGTAGAGTCAACACTGGTGTTATCGTTAATCTAGTTTTCAACACTTGAAAACTCTTCTCACACTCATCGGAAAATTGGAACTTAGCTTTCTTTTGAGTTAGCTTAGTCAATGGCGAGGATAGAGAAGAGAATCCCTCAACAAATCTGCGGTAACCAACCAAAGCCAGAAAACTTCTTCTGTCCATTGGAGAGGTGAATCTAGGTCAATTATTAACTGCCTCAAAATTCTACATATCTACTCGAATATTGTCACCTAAAATAATATGGCCTAGAAAAGCCATGGGCATAAGCCAAAACTCACACTTGGCGAATTTTGCATACAACTCACTATCCTTGAGCGTCTGAAGAACAATTCAAAGGTGATCGGCATGCTCTTCCTCATCTCTGGAGTACACCAATATATCATCAATAAATACAATCACAAACATGTCAAGGTACTATATGAATACTTTGTTCATCAAGTTTATGAAAGTGGCAGAAGCATTGGTCAGTCCAAAAGACATTACCAAAAACGCAAAGTGACCATATTAGGTTTGAAAAGCAGTCTTCGGAATATCACATTCTCTCACTTTCAACTGGAGATAGCTTGATCTGAGGTCTATCTTGGAGAAAATGGTGGCACCCTTAAGTTGGTCAAAGAGGTTGTCTATCCTTGGAAGAGGATATTTATTCTTAAAGGTCACCTTATTCAATTGGTGCTTCTTTTAAACAAATAGAATAGGAGTGCCCCATGGAGAGACACTCGGCCTAATAAATCCCTTATCCAAGAGATCTTTTAACTACTCTTTTAGTTCTTTCAACTCAGCAGGAGTCATTCTATATGGAGAATTGAGATAAGCTGAGTATCTGGGATAACATCAATCCCAAAGTTGATCTCCCTATCAGGAGGGACTCCAGGAAAATCATCAGGAAAGACATCAGGAAATTCATTGATAACTGGAACTGACTCAAAAGGTAGAGACTCTACATCATCAGACTTAACTCACACGAGGTGATAGATACACCCCTTAGAAATTAGCTTTCTGGACTTAAGGTAGGAATAAACCTAACCTTAGGCACTACAGAACTACCCTTCAACTATATAACAGGCTCATTCAGAAATTGGAACTTGACCATCCGGGTGCTACAATTGGCAGAGGGATAACAGGCATCAATCCAGTCCATGACAAAGATCACATCAAAGTTAACCATCTCTAACTCAATCAAATCAATAAAAGTGTCCCTATGATAGATGAACACTACGCAATCTCTGTAAACTCTTTCGACTATGATAGGCTTAATATTCAGAGTAGAAACACTAAAGGTCTCAAGAAGACATTCAAGAAGGATCTCAAACTTACTAGTCACATATGGAGTCATAAATGATAAAGTGACACTGGGTCAAGCAAGGAATATACATAATAGGAAAAGACTTGAAGTATACCCGTAACAACATCTGGTGTAACTTCCTAATCTTATCGATTGCCTATCGCATACAGATGATTTATACCCCCACCTATATTAGTAATGGCACCTCTCTGATTACCACTGGTTGGTGGTATTGTCGAAGATTGAGCTCTATTTCCTCCCTTACCCCGTCTTCTAATTAGGCATACATTTTGGAAATGACCAATCTGTCCTCACTTAAAGCAAGTATTTGTGCCCTCACTAAACTCACCTAGGTGGAGTTTGCCAAACTTGCCACATAGTGGTTTCCCCTTCGAACCTTGAGTAATACTAGCTTAGGATTGAGAACCCTAAGCTTTGGAATTCAGATAGTCTTGAGACTTCTAATAATACATGTTACTCGGAGCTGGTGCACTTGTTGAGGATGGTGCATAATTTGATGACCTCTTCTAAAAGTAGGACATGTTTTCCTTACCTTTCTTATGCTGGCTAGACTCATACCCTGCTGATTTAGCCTTCTTTCTCAAATGCTCCTCCCTATCCCTCTTCTCAGCCTCCTCAAGTTGTTGCACATAGACCATAACTCTAGAGATGTCATTGCCCAAAATCAACAATGTTGCTTTGCACTCCTTCTCACATGCTTGCCCAAGCCAAATCTGAAGTTTATCCTTCTAGATCTCATGTCATAGACCATCTCTAGAGCATACCTGGATAGTTGTATGAACATGAGGCTATATGCTTTGCAGTCATCCCCTCCTCCTTCAAGTTGAAAAATTCCTCAACCTTTGTTTCCCTCAATTCTCGTGGAAAGAAGTAGTCAAGAAAGGTACTCTCAAAATCATCTCAAATGGCAGGCTCAACATCCTCACCTCGACTCTCTTCCCATTGATTATACCAAACATTTTCCATTTCCTTGAGTTAGTAGAAAGCCAGTTGAACTCCCTCAATCTCAGTCGCATACATAGCTTTCAACATCTTTCACATCTCATCAATAAAGTTTTGGGGGTCTTTCTCAACCTTAGACCCAGTGAAGGTTGATGAGTTCATCCTCAAAAAATCTCTTAGTTTGGTTGTAGTAGTTGTCTCTTGGGAGTTAGAACTAGGAGCATCTGATCTCCAATTCCCACTCTGAGCGGCTACCAGTTTGTTGAGCATAGTGATAGCTCCTCTAAAATTAGCTTCTATAGTAAGAGCAGGTGGAGCAGTGGGTACTTGTGGAACACCGATGGCTCTTGTTGGTTGACCTAGACCCCTCATCTTCATCTGAGTAGGCACCTCTGGTAAGGGATTCACAGTATTAGAGGTTGAAGTATCTCTTTGAGTTGCGGTATATTTAGGAGGCATGATTTGCAAACATGTAATACACGAATGAGATAGATACTTTAATAGAGTTAAACTCTGTCGCACGATCTTAGAATAAAAGATAAGTGTAATAATTCCTAGTATCTTATAGCCTCCTTCTTATAAAGTGTGGTGTAGAACACACCTATAAACATGACTCTAATAGACACGCTTCATAGACTCCCTAAGACACTTAAACTCTGGGCTCTGATACCAAGTTTTTCACACCTTGGGAGGGTTCCCTTGACATGGATAGAACTTAGAAACTATTGTTAGACCCCAAGTGAACCACTCGGCCTCATCACATTCATTCAATCACATCCTAATATTAAAAGACATCTATAATAAAGAATACTCAAGATATGAAATGAAATGATAATATGATAATCAAGGTCAAACAATCTATCCATAAACTAAGTAGTCTTAGTGTGAAAGAGATTAGTCAAAAGTAACATCCAAAAATAACTCGACAATCTAATCTATGAAGCCTCTGAACATCTGACTAAGTGGTATCAATGACAGGTTCATGGCTACCTCAAAATAAAGTAGAAAAGCTAAACTCAAAGCTAAAAAGAAATATAGTCTCCTTCGAAAGTATGGGAGGACTCACCAATCAACTGAATGTAAATAGGTCCTTAATGGAGTGCCTACTTATGACCACTATTACCTGTCTTTTCATCATAAAAATATGCAGGCCCAAATGGACATCAGTACGTGGAATGTACGAGTATGTAAAATGGCAAAATAAAAAATGCAAAGGTAGAATAACATCAACTCAAAATAGCTCAACTCAAGAAAATAGGGAACTCAATCATTAAATCAAAAGTCTAAAGAAAGAATGCAATTTAGACAATGACCACTCACATACCATCCAATCCAATCCACTCACAGTACAATCAAGGCCTATTTGGAGTTTCTCTAACCGACAACCATCACCTTAAGCCGATGATGATACAACGAAGTGATGTCATTGCCACATCCATCCAATACCTTGTCAGGGTAGAGGACATCCTATCAGTGGATCCACAAAAATAATATCAAGTCAGTTTTTTGAGACAATAGGAAAGCATCCTCTTTTACGGTTCAATTCTCTCTTACGTTGTCCACGTAGTTATTGAGTTCAAGTTGGACTTACTTTTACTCAATTTGGGGCTCAATACTCCTCCCAAGACTCAACATGTCCATAAGACATCAACCCTATGGTTAACCAATTCATTTAGTCCCATTTAGACATTCATCAACTCAATTCATCATATCAATCATCTACCCTTTGGTTATATTCTTTTAAGGTTCATCTCTTGACTCACAAAGGCCCAATCATGCATCACTCTAACTCATAGCATTTAAAAAATCAAAACTAGAATTAAAATATTTAGGGATTTCATAGACTCTTTACGCTTAAATTATACTCATGCATACCTATTTAAGCAAAATATTTAAAAATAACAAGAATTCATGCTAGGGTTTATGTAGAAAAAGTAAAATTGTCAATTTCAAGTATTTGATTCATAAAATTTGTAATTCATGAAAAATTATATATAAATACATTAGAATTTAAGAAAAACCTTCAAAAAAACCTTCATGTAATACTCAATTCACTAACAACTTCATCAACTTGGGGTTTGGGGCACATAAAAGAACAAAATCTATGTTTTAGTTAACCATACATACCTGGAAGTTTAAGTCTTGGAACAGCTTGAAAGGATTCTCAAGTTCTCGCTTCAAACCCTAGCCCTTTTCTCCCTTGAATCCTTTTCCTAAGTTTTGGAGCATGTGTTTTTGCGTAAAAATAATGTACTGATATGGTTAGGTCTTTATTTAGGTATAAAAACAACAAGTCTAGGCATTAATAGGGTGAGAAAAGACCAAATTAATCTTTTAGAAAAAGTTGTTAAAAGCCATCACAGGCCTATCTACAGCTCGTAGAAACCTACACGGTCTGTAGGGTCTATTTCATAAACGTTTAGGCCAAATTTGAGGTTACTGGAACATTCCACGAGACCAAAGCACGACTTGTAGATTACTTTGTAACCCATATATAGATCCTTGAAGTTTGGTGGTCACAAATTAGATTTTAGGACTTTTTCCACGAGTGTAACAGATGAATCATACTTTAATCAATGACCCGTAATAGGATTTCTTAGATAAGCTCTGCTCTGGCAGTTTGTAGTAAAACAACCATAACGTTTGACTTCAAACTCCAAATGAAGTGAAACCAGTTGTGTAAGAATGCTAATTCAAAAGGATTTCATTTGGTAGGTCATAGGATACCTAATTCTCTGTGTGCTAAGAGTTATGATCATTTAAAGTTGATCCTTATATAATCTAACACTAGAAACTCAATTTATAGGAAAGTTTTGAACTCGACTAAGTGCTAGGAGCCTCTTTGATGCTAATACATTTATCATCTGTATGAATGAGTCTCAAAACATAGGTTAATGTGAGAATAGAGTTATGGGATTTCAAAATATCTCCCCTTGGGATCATTCGCCCTCGAATGATGAACAATTCAAGACTTACTAAGCAAGAATACCATAAAAACTCAAATACTCGGATACTCGAGTACTTATACTCAAGAAATCAACCTCAACTCAGGATTAAGAATTGAAAGGCTACTTTTAACATCATCAATAGGCACAAATATAGTTAAAGACTTGAATACTCATAGACTCAAGAAGGACATTAACTCAAAGATATGAACTCAACTCGACAATTAGAAAGTAACTCAGAGAGTAGAAATGAATCATTACTATCAATGTCATCATTAGAAAGCATGAATAGGTGAGGGTATATAGCCCTCATATCCTCATCAGCCTTTCATGCAGCCTCTTCAATGGATTGACTTCTCCACAATACTTTTACAAAAGCAACCTCTTTAGTTGTCAACTTACGAACTTGACGAACCAGGATTTGGACTGAGATCTCTTCATAAATAGAGCTATCCTTCACTCTAATTCTCTCAACAGGCATAACCATAAATGGATCTCCCAAAAACTTATTAAGCATGGAAATATGAAAGACCGGATGAACAGTTATCAGCTCTTGGGGTAGCTACAATTCATAAGCTATGTTTCCCACTCTCTTCACAATTTGGTAGGGACCAATGTAATGAGGACTCAACTTTTCTTTCTTCCCGAATCTCATTACACGCTTCATGGGTGATTTTTTCAACTATACCTAATCATTCACTTCAAACTCTAAGTCCCTTCTCCTAACATTAATGTAGGACTTCTAGTGACTTTGTACAGTTCTCAATCTCTCTTGGATAATTTTTACTTTATCCATAGCCTTATATACAAAGTCTAGTCCAATTAACCCTACTTTACCTACCTTATATCATCCAATCGATGATCTACATCTCCTCCCATAGAGGGCCTCATAAAGAGCCATTTGAATACTCGAATGAAAGTTGTTGTAGAAAAACTCAATAAGGGGTAAATTATCATACTAATTACTTTTGAAATAGATGACACAGGCCCTCAACATGTCCTCCAAGGTCCGTATCGTACGCTCTGCCTGACCATCAATCTTAAGGTGGAAAGGAATACTAAGATTCACCTTTTAACCAAGGCCTTTCTAAAAGGACTTTTAGAATTGAGTATTAAATTGAATTTCTCTATCTGATATGATAGACAAAGGAACTCCATGCAATCTGACAATCTTTCAGATATACAGTCGTGCATAGTCCTCTGTTGTATTGGTAGTCTTTACCGCCAAGATGTGGGTTGATTTAGTCATCCTATCAACAATCACCCAAATAAACTCATGTTATCTGCATGACCTTGGTAATCCTGTGATGAAATCTATATTGATTACTTCCCATTTCCACTCTGGAATTTCAAAATTCAGGGCTAATCCACATGGCCTTTGGTGCTCAAATTTTACTTGTTGGCAGTTTGAGCACTTAAAAATGAAGTCTGCAATATCTCTCTTCATCCCACTCCACCAATAAACCTCTATCAAGTCGTGGTATATCTTGGTATACCCTGGATGGGTAGAATATCTAGAGTTATGGGCTTCTTTCATGATTCTTTCTCGAATAGCATGAGACACACAATCTACTTTGGTATATCAATACCCTATCTCCCCCTTTGAAAAATGTCATTACCTTCTGCTTGTGTACATCTTTCTTTAATTAGAGTAAGATGAGATCTTGGTCTTTCTTCTCATTTACCTAAACTACAAGAGATGATATAAATCCAGTGTGCACAAGTATTCCACCTTCACCAGATTCATCTAGTTAAACTCCCAGTTGAGCCAACCTGTGCACTTCGTTGGCCAACTCTTTTTTCTCTCCTTTCACATGAGTAGTACTTCCCATAGACAACTTGCTAAGAGTATCATCAACCACATTAGCTTTACCTGGATAGTAGAGGATGATCAAGTCATAATCCTTGAGCAACTCAAGTTATCTCCTCTGCCTCAAGTTAAGCTCTTTCTAAGTGAAGAAATATCGCAGGCTCTTATAGTATATGAATACATCAATATATGCTTTATATAAGTAGTGGTGCCAAATTTTGAGTGCAAACACCACCGCAACCAATTCTAAGTCATGTGTCGGATAGTTCCTCTCATGGTTCTTAAGCTATCTGGAACCATAAGTTATGACCTTAACTCTTTATGCATCAAAACACATCCCAGTCCCACTCTAGAAGCATCACAATAGATCATAAAATCGTAAGTCCCCTCAAGTAGAGTCAACACTGGTGCCATCGTTAATTTGGTTTTCAACTCTTGAAAACTCTTCTCACACTTATTGAACCACCGAAACTTAGGTTTCTTCTGAGTTAGTTAGTCAATGGCAAGGATAGAGAAGATAATCCCTCAACAAATATGCGGTAGTAACCAAACAAACCCAGAAAACTTCTTATGTTCGTTAGAGAGATGGGTCTAGGCCAATTCTTAACTACCTCAATCTTCTGCATATCTACTCAAATATTGTCACCCAAAACAATATTGCCTAGAAAAGCCATGAACTTAAGTCAAAACTCACACTTGGAAAATTTTGCATATAACTCACTATCCTTCAGTGTCTGAAGAACAATTTAAAGGTGATTGGCATGCTCTTCCTCATCTCTAGAGTACACCAATATTTCATCAATAAATATAATCATGAACACGTTTATGTATTGTTTGAATACTCCATTCATCAAGTCCATAAAACAGTAGGAGCATTGGTCAGTTCAGAGGACATTACCAAAAACTCAAAGTGACCATATCAGGTTCAAAAAGTCATCTTTGGGATGTCACATTCTCTCACTTTTAACTGGTGATATCCTGATTTGAGGTCTATCTTGGAGAAAACGGTGGCACCCTGAAGTTGGTCAAACAGGTCGTCTATATTTAGAAGAGGATATTTATTCTTAATGATCACCTTATTCTACTGCAATAATTTATACACATTCTATCCTTCTTTCAAACTAATAGAATAGGACCACCCCATGGAGAGACACTCGGCCTAATAAATCCCTTATTCAAGAGAGCTTTCAACTGCTCTTTCAGTTCTTCCAACTTGGCGAGATCCATTCTATATGGAGGAATAGAGATAGGTTGAGTATTGGGGAGAACATCAATCCCAAAGTTAATCTCTTTATCAGGAGGGACTCTAGCCAAATCATCATAGAAGACATCAGGAAACTCATTGACAACTAGAACAGACTCAAAAGGTAGAGACTCTACATCATCAGCCTTAACTAGCACGAGATGATAGATACACCCCTTAGAAATTATCTTTTTACCCTTAAGGTAGGAAATAAACCTACCCTTAGGCACTACAGAACTACTTTTCCACTCTATAATAGGCTCATTCAGAAATTAGAACTTGACTGTCTACGTTCTATAGTTGATAGAGGCATAACAGGTGTCAAGCCAGTCCATGCTAACAATCACATAGAAGTCAACCATCTCTAACTTAATAAAATCAACAAGAGTATCCCTATGATAGATGGACACTATGCAATCTCTATAAATCCTTTCGACTATGATAGGCTCACCAGTAAGAGTAGAAACACTAAAGGACTCAAGAAGACATTCATGAAGGATCTCAAACTTACTAGTCACATATGGAGTCACAAATGATAAAGTGATACCTAGGTCAAGCAAGGCATATACATCATAGGAAAAGACTCGAAGTATACCTGTAACAACATCTGGTGCAACTTCCTGATCCTATCGATTGCCCAACGCATATAGACTATTTCTACCGTCGCCCATATTAGTAGTGACACCTCTTAGTTACCACTGGCCAGTAGTGCTACCAAAGACTCAGCTCTATTATCTCCCTTACCCCACCTTATTATTAGACACAAATTTTGGAAATGACCAGTCTGTCCATACTTATAGAAAGAATTCTTTCCCTCAAGGCACTCACCAAGGTGGAGTTTTCCACACTCGCAACATAGTGTTTTTCCCTTCGAACCTTGAGTTATACTAGCTTGAGCTTGAGAACCCTAAGCTCTGGAATTTTGATAGCCTTGACACTTCTGATCATACTTGTTACTCGGAGATGGTGCACTTGTTGAGGATGGTGCATAATTTGAAGACCTCTTCTAAAAGTAGGACTTGTCCCCCTTACCTTGTTTATGCTGGCTAGACTCATGCCTTGCTGATTTAGCCTTCTTACTCAAATGCTCCTCCTTATCCATGTTTTTATCCTCCTCAAGTTGTAGCTCATAGACCATAACTCTAAAGATGTCCAAGCTCAGAATGAGCAATGTCGCTTTGCACTCCTTTTTCAATGTTTGCCCAAGCTGGATATGAACTTTCTCATTCTAGATCTCATGTTAGGGACCATATCTAGAGCATATTTGGATAGTTGTATGAATTTGAGGCTATATTCTTTGATAGTGATCCCCTCCTGCTTTAACTAGACAAATTTCTCAACCTTTGCTTCTCTCAACTCTTGTGGAAAAAAGTAGTCAAGAAAGGTACTCTAAAAATCATCCTAAGTGGCAGGCTCAACATACTCACCTCGACTCTCTTTCCATTGATTATATCAAACATTTTTTATGTCCTTGAGTTGGTAGGAAGCAAGTTTAACTCCCAAAATCTCATTCGCATGCATAACTTTCAACACCTTCCACATCTCATCAATAAAGTTCTAAGGGTCTTCCTCAACCTTAGACCCAGTGAAGATTGATGGGTTCATTCTTAAAAAATCTCTAGGTCTGGTTATAGCAGTTGTCTCTTAGGAGTTATAACTAGGAGAATGTGATCTCTGATTCTTACTCTGAGCGGCTACCAGCTGGGTGAGCATAATGATAGTTCCTCTGAAATCAGCTTTTGTAGTAGGAGCAGGTGGAGCAGTGGGTACTTGTGGAACACCGGTGGCTCTAGTTGGTCAACCTTGACCTCTCATCTCTATCTGAGTAGGCACCTCGGGTGGGTTATTTGCAACATTAGAGGCTGAAGCATCCCTTTGGGTGGTGGTATGCTTAGGAGGCATGATCTATAAACGTGTAACGCACAAATCAGATAGATACTTCTATAGAGTTAAAATCTATCGCATGAGCTCAGAATAAAAGATAAGTATAATAATTCCTAATGTCCTATAGCCTCCTGTTTATAAAGTGTGGTGCAAACCACATCTATAAACATGACTCTACTAGATACGGCTTCATAGACTCCCTAGGACTGTAACGCCCTTACTATTAAATCATGTACACACTTTCAAAAGGTTGTTTCATTGAGATAAAATTAACCCTACTTCATAACTCTGTGACTCGAATGTGCATCATTAGAGGAATCAATTTTCTTGAATCGTCGAAAAGAAAAGGGGGAGGGGTGGTCTTTGTATTATTTGGTTTACTTTTATGAAATCTTATATATATTATTCATGTCATAGGAAAATAAGATTAAGGTGTAATGACAAAAGAAAAGGAGTGGAAAGGAAAATAAGTTTTGGGCAGCCACCATTTATTTTTGGGCAGCCCTTAACTACTTTTATATATATTTATATATCCCTTCTAAAGTATTTCGGTTACACACTTGCTTTAAACCTTATAACTCCCTCAAACCTCTATAAACCACAGAAAGAACGAAAACAACTTGTCCCTTTGAGCAAAATATCAAGAAATCCTCACCCTTTGGTAAGTGGCTAATTTCTGTCTTGAATTTGTGTAGTGCGTAGTAATTGTGTGATATCTCGTTGAATATGGATTATCGGTTAGTGTTTAGATATGTTTTGGAAAGATAATTCACATACCTACAACTTTTATGTTTGTGTAAAACTCTAAAGCTATTGTTATGGTACTGAAAAAGGGAACGCAACACAGAGAATGTTTTCTGGCCTGTTTTCTGTTTGAGAAGCCTTCTAAGTACTGCTGTTAGTATTTTAAGCATCTATTGATGTAGGAGCTGTATATTTCGATGTTTATTGGTTACTTGAAACCCCAAGACATGTATATACAACTCTTATGTTCATGTTGTGATCAAATCTGGTAGTTATGGATTCAAAACAGTGGATGCAATTTAGGACAAGTTCTGTCCAGATTCTTGACTTAGAAATCCCTTGT
>JBCEWC010000652.1:0-51690 GCA_038996855.1 Solanum aculeatissimum | reverse complement strand
CACCATTTGAATGAGATATTATTGTAAATGAACACTCAGGGAACAAACATCAACTTAAACATTTTTATGGATACTATCTCACGGCTATATAGATCTCACAACTAGGCATACACGTGCAACACACGCGGTGAATCTAGTTAATCTAAAAGCACCAACTTTACAATTTTCAAAGTCAAAGTAGTATTTTACCCTCATATGTTCAAATTAATGCACATCCACCTTTTTAAACCTACTGTATCGCTGGCTTCGACCCCTGCCCATCAGAAACACACCTCCTTCTACCCAATCAACGTGACTTCAGTTTTATCCACTTTAACGACTAATTCTTCACAAACATTGTGCCTCCAGTTTCTTCAATCTGAATGGGTACAAATCCTCTTATTGAAAATAAGTGATTTCGGTAGTTTTTCGTTAGTGTTAGCCCATGGTTCCTGGCGTTGCCCGGGGCTCGAACCAACTTTCATTAAAAAAATACATCGATCCATCCGAAATGAGCCCGACAAGATCCCCAGATGGATCGGCAGCGCCGCAGGATGCCTGGTAGGATTTTATAGGCCAAGCAATAGGAAACAAACAATTTCAGCAGTTTTTCGTGGGTGTTAGCCCACGGTTCCTAGCGCTGCCCGGGGCTAATTTTCTTGAAAAATGATACTGATCCATCTATAACGAGTCTGGTAAGGGCCCTAGGTGGCCCGACGGTACCATATGACGCTTGGTAGGATTTTATGATCCAAGCAACAGGAAACAAACAATTTTGGTAATTTTTAGTGGGTGTTAGCCCCCGGTTCCTGGCGCTACCCGGGGCTAACTTTCTCGAAAAATTACACCGAACCATTCGTAATGAGCCCGACAAGAGCCCAGGGTGTCCCAGAGGCGCCGCAAGATGCCTAGTAGGATTTTATGGGCCAAGCGACAAGAAACAAATAATTTCAGCAGTTTTTTGGTGGGTGTTAGTCCACGGTTCCTGGTGGTGCCCGGAACTCAGGGTCAACTTTTTCAAAAAATTACACCGACCTATCCGTAACAAGCCTGATAAGAGACCCAGGTGGATCGGCAGCACCACAGGATGCCTGGTAGGATTTTATGGGCTAAGCAATAGGAAGAAGACGATTTCAGTAGTTTTTCATGGGTGTTAACCACATTTTCTGGTGCTGCCCGGGGCTCGGGACCAACTTTTCCAAAACATTATAATGATCCATCCGTAACGAGCTTCGAAAGAACCCAGGTGGACGGGCGGTGCCGCAGGATGCCTGGTAGGATTTCATGGGCCAAACAACAAAAAATAGGCGATTTTGATAGTTTTTCATGGGTGTTAGCCACATTTTCTTGCGCTACCCGAGGCTTGGGGAAATCTTTCTCAAAACCTTATACCAACCCATACGTAACGAGCCTGAAAAGAACACCAAGTGTCCAGACGACGCCGCAGGATGCCTGGTAGGATTTTCTGGGCCAAGCAATCGGAAACAGACAATTTCAATAATTTTTCGTGGGTGTTAGCAAACGGTTCCTTGCGCTACTCGGGGATCAGGGATAAATTTCCCAAAAAATTACATCGACCCATATTTAACAAGCCCGGAAAGAGCCCCATGTGGCCCGGTAGCGCTGTAGGACACCTGGTAGGATTTTATGGGCCACGCTCCTGGCGCTGCTTAGGGCTTGAGGCTAATTTTTTCAAAAAAGTACATAAACTCGTCCGTAATGAGCTCGGTGAGAGCCCTAGGTAGCCTCACAGTGTTGCAGGATGCTTGTAGGATTTGATGGGCCAAGCAACAGGAAACAAGTAAGTTCGACAGTTTTTTGTGAGAGTTAGCGCATGGTTCCTGGCGCTACCCGGGGATCAGGGTCAACTTTCTTGAAAAATTATAACGAGGGGTCCGTAACAGGTGGACCGGAGGGGGTTGGAAATTTTCAGGTAGGAATTTATGGGCCAAGGAACAGGAAACAAACAATTTTGATAGTTTTTATGGGTGTTAGCCCACTGTTCCTGGTGTTGCCCAGGGCTAAATTTCCCAAAAGTTTATACCTAGGGGTCCGTAATGAGCCTGACAAGAGGCCGAGGTGTCCCAACGAGGTTAGAGATTGCTTGGTAGGAATTTATGGGCCAAAAAATAGGAAACAAGTGATTTCAGTAATTTTTCATGGGTGTTAGCCCACGGTTCCTAGCGGTGCCCGGGGCTCAGGGCTACGTTTCCAGAAAAATTATATCGAGAGGTCTGTAACAATCCCGATAAGAGGCACAACTGGCCCGGCAGGGTTGTAGAATGTCTGGTAGGATTTTATGGGCCAAGGAATAGGAAACAGGCGATTTCAGTAGTTTTTTATGGGTATTAGCCCACGATTCCTGGCGCGATCCGGGGCTTAGGGCCAATTTTCTCAAAAAATTATATCGAGGGGTCCGTAACGAGCCCGATAAGAGGCCCAGGTTTCCCAGTGCGGATGGTGATCGTCGGGTAGGATTTTATGGGCCATGGAAAAGGAAACATATGATTACTTTAGTTTTTTGTGGGTGTTAAGTCACAGGTCCTGGCGCTGCCCGGGGCTCAGGGTCAAGTTTTCCAAAAACTTATATCGAGAGGTTCGCAACTAGCCTGACAAGAGGTCCAGGTGGACCTACGGGGTTGGAGATCACCTGGTAGGATATTATGGGCCAAGGAATATGAAACAAATGATTTCAACAGTTTTTCGTGGGTGTTAGCCCATGATTCCTGGTGTTGCTCGGGGCCAAGTTTCCCAAAACATTACACCGAGGAGTCCGTAACAAGCCCGGCAAGAGGCCCAGGTATCCCGATGCGGTTGGATATTTCCTGGTAGGATTCTGTGGGCCAAAGAACAAGAAACAGGCAATTTTGACAATTTTTCATGGGTATTAGCCCACGATTCCTAGTACTGCCCGGGGCTAAGTTTCCTAAAATATTATATCGAGCGGTCCGTAACAAGCCCGGTAAATGGCCCAGGTGGTCCAACGGGGTTGAAGATCGCCAGGTAGGATTTTATGGGCCAAGAAACAAGAAACAAGCGATTTTAGTAGTTTTTTGTTGGTGTTAGCCCATGGTTCCGGGTGTTTCCCAAGGCTAAGTTTCATGAAAAATTATACCGAGGCGCCCTTAATAAGCCCAACAAGAGGCTCAGGTATCCCAGTGGGGTTAGAGATCGCCTGGTAGGATTTTATAGGCCAAGGAAAAGAAAACATGCGATTTTGATAGTTTTTCTAGGGTGTTAGCCCACGATTCGTGGCGCTGCCTAGGGCTCGGGGCCAAGTTTCACAAAAAATTATACCGAGGGGTCCGTAATAAGCCTAGTAAGACGCCCAGTGTCCCGGAAGGGTTGTATATTGCCTGATATGATTTTATGGGCCAAGGAGCAGAAAATAAGCAATTTTGGTAGTTTTTCGTGGGTGTCATCCCACGGTACTTGGCGCTGCCCGGGACTCGCGACCAAGTTTCTCAAAATATTATACTGAGGGCTCCGTAATGAGCCCGACAAGAGTCCCAGGTGGTCTGGCTGGGTTGGAGATCGCCTGGTGGGATTTTATTATACAAGGAATAGGAAATAAGTGATTTCAATATTTTTTTATGGCTGTTATTCAACGGTTCCTGGCGGTGCCCGGGGCTCGTGGCCAAGTTTCCCAAAAATTTATATCGAGGGGTTTGTTACGAGACTAGAAAGAGGCCTAGATATCCTGACAAAGTTGGAGATCGCCTGGTAGGATTTTATGGGCCAAGAAACAGAAAATAAGGGATTTCAGTGGTTTTTCATGGGTGTTACCCACAGTGCTAGGTGCTGCCCGTGGCTCGGGGCCAAGTTTCCCAAAAAATTATACCGAGGGGTCCGTAACGAGCGCATGAAGTTTCCCAAGTGGCCCGACAAGGTTGGATATTTTCTGGTAGGATTTTATGGGCCAAGGAACAGGAAATAAGTGACTTATAAATAATTGTTCGTTGGTGTTAACCCACGGTTCCTAACGCTGCATGGGGTTCGAGGCCATGTTTCTCGAAAAGTTTTACCGAGAGGTCTGTAATAAGCTGGTTAAGAGGCCCAGGTGGCCCGGCGGGGTTGGATATCTCCTGATAGGATTGTATGGGCCAAAGAACAGGAAACAGACAATTTTGACAGTTTTATATGGGTGTTACCCACGGTTCCTAGCGCTGCCCAGGGATCGGGGCAAAGTTCCATGAAATATTATATCGAGGGGTTTGTAATGAGCTCGATAAGAGGCCTAGGTGGCCCGGCGTGGTTGGAGATTTCCTGGTAGGATTTTACTGGCCAAGAAACAAGAAACAAATAATTTTGGTAGTTTTTCTGGGTGTTAGCCCATGGTTTCTGGCGCTGCCCATGGCTCGGGGTCAAGTTTCCCAAAAATACTATATCAAGGGGTACGTAATGAGACGGTCAATAGGACCTGGTATCCCAACAGGGTTGGAGATCTCCTGGTAAGATTTTATGGGCCAAGGATTAGGAAACATATGATTTCGACAATATTTTGTGGGTGTTAGCTCACGAATCTTGGTGCTGCCCGGGGCTCGGTGCCAGGTTTCCCAAAACATTATATCGAGGGGATTGTATGAGCCCGGTAGGAGGCCCAGGTATCCCGGTGGGGTTGAAGATCACCTGATAGGATTTTATGGGCCAAGGATTAGGAAACAGGAGATTTCAGTAGTTTTTCATGGATGTTAGCCTACAGTTCCTGATGCTGCCCGGGGCTCGGGGCCAAGTTTCCTAAATATTTATACCGAAGGGTCTGTAACGAGCCCATAAAGAGGCCCAGGTATCCTATCAGGGTTGGACATCTCCTGGTAGGATTTTATGGGCGAAGGTACAGGAAACAGGCAATTTCGGTAGTGTTTCGTGGGTGTTAGCCTATAGTTCCTGGCGCTGCTCGGGTTTCGGGGCCAAGTTTCTCAAATATTATACTGAGAGGTCCATAATGAGCTCGGTAAGAGGCCCATGTGTCTCAGCGGGGTTGGAGACCGCCTGGTAGGATTTTATGGGCTAAGGAATAGGAAACAAACTATTTTAGTAGTTTTTCGTGGCTGTTAGCCCATGATTCTTGGCACTTCCCGTGGCTTGGGGCTATGTTACCCAAAATATTATTCCGAGGGGTTCGTAACGAGAGCGTTAAGAGGCCCAGGTGTCCCGACGGGCTTCGAAATCGCCTGATAGGAGTTTATGGGACTTGGAATAAAAAACAGGCAATTTTAGTAGATTTTCGTGGGTGTTAGCCTACGGTTCCTGGCGCTGCCCGGAATTTCCTAAAAGGTTATACCCTATGGTCCATAACGAGCTCAACAAAAGGCCTAGGTGTCCCGGTGGGGTTGGATATCGCCTGGTAGGATTTAGTGGTCCAAGGAACAGGAAATAAATAATTTTAATAGTTTTTCGTTAGTATTAGCCCACGGTTCCTGCAACTGCTTGGGTCTCGGGGCTATGTTTCCAAAAATATTATACTGAGGGGTTCGTACAGAGCCTGACAAGTGGCCTAGGTGGCCCGGCGGTGTTGGAGATTGCTGGGTAGGATCTTATGGGCCAAGGAAAAGGAAACAAATGATTTCAAAAAATATTTGTCGGTGTTAGCCCACAGTTCCTATCGTTGCCTAGGTTTCGTGGCCAAGGTTTTCATCAAATTATACTGAGGGGTCTGTATCAAGCCTTGAAAGAGGCCCACGTGTCCCGGTGGGTTTGGATATCTCCTTGTAGGATATTATGGGCCAAGATAATGGCAAAAGGCAATTTTGATAATTTTTCATGGGTGTTAGCCCACGGTTCCTGGAGCTGACCGGGGCTCGAGGCTAAGTTTCCAAAATAATTATAACGAGGGGTCCATAACGAGCCCAGAAAGAGGCCCAGGGTGCCCGACAAGGTTGAACATCGTCTTGTAGGATTTTGTCGGCCAAGGAATGGGAAATAGGCAATTTCAACAGTTTTTCATAGGTGTTAGCCCACGGTTCCTAGCGTTGCCCGGGGCTTAAGGTTATGTTTCCCAAAAACTTATACCGAGGGGTTCATAATAAGCCTGGCAAGAGGTCTATGTTTCAAAGCGTGGTTGGAGATCGCCTTGTAGGATTTTATGGGCCAAGGAACAGGAAATATGCAATTTTGATAGTTTTTTGTGGGTGTTAGCCAGCGGTTCCTGGCACTGCCTGGGGTTCGGGGCAAAATTTCCTGAAATATTATACCAAGGGGTCCATAACGAGCTTGAATAGAGGCCCAGGTTGCCAAGCAGGGTTGAAGATCGCCTGGTAGGATTTTATGGGCCAAAGAACAAGAAATAGGGGATTTCAATAATTTTTTTGTTGGTGTTATCCCACGGTTCCTGGCGCTGTTCGGGGCTATGTTTCCTGAAATATTATACCGAGGGGTCCATAACGAGCCCAGCATGAGGCCCAGGTGGCCTAGTGGGGTTGGAGATCGCCTGATAGGAATTTATGGTCCAAAGAATAGGAAATAAACGATTCTGGCATTTTTTCATGGGTGTTAGCCCACGGTTCCTAGACCTGCCAGGGCTTGGGGCCAAATTTCCAAAAAAATTATATCAAGGGTCTGTAACTAGACTAATAAAAGGCCCAAGTGTCCCGGTGGAGTTTGAGATTGCTTGGTAGGATTTTGTATTCCAAGGCACTAGAAAAGGGTGATTTCAATAGTTTTTTGTGGGTTTTAGCCCATGATTCCTGGTGTTGCTCGGGGCTCAGGGAAAAGTTTCTTGAAAATGTATACCGAGGGGTCTGTAACGATTCCAGAAAAAGTCCCAGGTGGCCCGGTGGGGTTGGAGATCACCTGGTAGGATTTTATGGATCAAGGAAAAGGAAACAGGTGATTTTTGAAGTTTTTCGTGGGTGTTAGCCCACAGTTCCTGGCGCTGCCTAGGGATCGGGTACAAGCTTCCTGAAAAATTATATCGAGGGGTCCATAATGATCTCGACAAGAGGCCCAGGATGCCACGACAGGGTTGGAGATCGTCTAGTAGGATTTTATGGGCCAAGGAACAGGAAACAGACAATTTTGATAGTTTTTCGTGGGTGTTAGCCCCTGGTTCTTGGCACTGCCTAGGGATCATAGCCAAGCTTCTCTAAATATTATACCGAGGGGTCCGTAATAAGCCCGATAATAGGCGCAGGTGGCTCGATGTGGTTAGAGATTGCCTGGTCAGATTTATTGGGCCAAGGAACAGGAAATAAGCTATTTCTATAATTTTTCATGGGCGTTAGTTTGCGATTCTTGGCGCTGCCTAGGACTCGAGGACAAATTTTTTGAAAAGTTATATTGAGGAGTCCGTAACAAGCCAGGCAAGACACCTAGGTTTCCAAGCGGGGTTGGATATGACCTTACAGGATTTTATATGCCAAAGAAAAGGATAAACAGGTGATTTTAGCAGTTTTTCATGGATTTTAACCCATGATTCCTGGCGTTTCCCAGGGCTTGAAGCAAATCTTCCCAAAAAGTTATATCGAGGGGTCCGTAACAAGACAAACAAGTGCTAAGGTGCCCCTGCAGTATTGGAGATGGCCTAGTAGGATTTTATGGGCCAAGGAACAGGAAAGAGATAATTTTAACATTTTTCGTAGGCGTTAGCCCACGGTTCCTGGAGCTGTCCGATGCTCGGGGCTATCTTTCCAAAAATATTGTACTGAGGGGTCCGTAACGAGCTAGGAAAGAGCCCAGGTGGCCCAGTGGGTTTAGGGATGTCTTGGTAGGATTTTATGGGCCAAGGAACAGGTAATAGACGACTTTGATAGTTTTTTGTTGGTGTTAGCCCACTGTTCTTAGTTCTGCCCGGGGTTTGGGGCCAACTTTCTCAAAAATTACACTGAGGGGTCCGTAACGAGCCAGGCAAGAGGCCGAGGTTGCCTGGTGGGGTAGGAGATGGCCTGGTAGGATTTTATGGTCCAAGGAGCAGGAATTAGGTGATTTCAATAGTTTTTATTGGGTGTTAATCCACAGTTCCAGTCTCTGCTCAAGGGTTGGGGCCATCTTTTTGGAAAAATTATACCGAGGGGTCCAAAATGAGCAAGGAAATATTCCCAGATTGCCCGGCGGGGTTGGGGATGGTCTGGTAGTATTTTATGGGCCAAGGAACAGGAAACAGACGATTCAGGCAGTTTTTCGCGGGTGTTAGTGCATGGTTCCTGGCGCTGCCCGGAGCTCGGGGCCATCTTTCATAAAATTTATACTGAGGGGTGCGTAATGAGCTAGGAAATAGGCCCAGTTGGCCCCGTGGGGTTTGAGATGGCCTGGTAGTATTTTATGGGCCAAGGAACAGGAAACAGACGATTTTAGTAGTTGTTTTATAGGTGTTAGCCCACGATTCAAGGCGCTGCCTGGAGCTTGGGTTTAACTTTCCCAAAATATTATACTGTGGGGTCCATAACGAGCCAAGCAGTAGTTCAAGGTGGCCCAGCGTGGTTGGCAATGGCCTTGTAGGAGTTTATGGGTCATGAAACAAGAAACAAACGATTTAGGTAGTTTTTCTTAGGTATTAACCCACGGTTCCTGACGCTGCCCGGGGCTCGGGGCCAACATTCCTGAAAAATTATACCAAGGGGTCCGTAACGACCAAAAGAGAGGCCTAGGTGTCCCGTCGGGGTTGGAGATGGCCTGGTAGGATTTTATGGGCAAAGGAAAAGGAAATAGGCAATTTGGGCAATTTTTTTGTGGGTGTTAGCCCACGGTTCTTGACACTGCCCGAGGCTCAAGGCCGACTTTCCTGAAAAATTTTAACTAGGTGTCCCTAATGAGCCAAGCAAGAGTCCTAGGTCGCCCAACGGGGTTTGATAAGGCCTGGTAGGATTTTACGGGCTAAGAAAAAGGAAACAAGCAATTTTGATAGTTTTTCGTGGGTGTTAGCCCAAGGTTCTTGGCGGTGCTTGGGGCTCGAGATCAACTTTTTTGAAAACTTATACCGAGGGATCCGTAACAAGTCAGGCAAGAGGCTGAGGTGGTGCGGCGAGGTTAAAGATGGTCTGGTAGGATTTTATGAGCCAAGGAACAGGAAATTGGCAATTTAGGCAGTTGTTTATGGGTGTTAGTCTACAATTCCTGGGGCTTCTCGGGGCTCAGGGCCAAATTTCCCAAAATATTATACTGAGAGGTCCGTAACAAGCCAGGCAAGAGGGCCAAGTGGCCCTGCGGGGTTGAAGATTTCCTGGTAGGGATTTATGGACCAAGAAATAGAAAACAGGAAATTTGGGAAATATTTCATGGATATTAGCCCACGGTTCCTGGTGCTACCCAAGGCTCGGGGGCAACTTTCCCGAAACATTATACCGTGGTTTCCTTAACAAGCCAGGAGAGAGTCTCAGGTGGCCCAGCGGGGTTGGAGATGGCCTAGTAGGATTTTATGGGCCAAGGAAAAGGAAATAGGCGATTAGGGAAGTTTTTTTGTGAGTGTTAGCCCACTGTTCCTGGTGCTGCCCAGGTGTTGGGGCTAAATTTCTGAAAACATTATACCGATAGGTCCATAACGAGCCACGTAAGAGGCCCAGGTGTCTTGGTGGTGTTAGAGATGGCCTGGTAGGATTTTATGGGCTAAGGAATTGGAAACAAGAGATTTGGGTAGTTTTTCCTACGTGTTAGCCCACGGTTCCTAGTGCTGCCCGGGGCTCGGGGCCAACTTTCCCTAAAAATTATACCGAAGGATTTTTAATGAGCCTGACACAAGGCCAGTTGGCCCTATGGATTTGGATATTGGTTGGTAGGATTTTATGGGCCAAAAAAAAAGAAATTGAATATTTGGGTAGTTTTTCGCGTGTGTTAGCTTATGGCTCTTAGCGCTGCCCGGGGCTCACAACCAACTTTCTGGAAATATTATATCGAGTGGTCCAAAATGATCCAGATAAGAGTTCAGATGGCCCGGCGGGGTTAGAGATGACCTGTAGGATTTTATGGGCCAAGGAATAGGAAACTGGCGATTTGGCTAGTTTTTTGTGTGTTAGCCCATGGTTTCTGGCGCTTCACAGGGCTCGGGGCTAACATTCCTGAACAATTATACGGAGGGGTCCGAAACAAGCCAGGCAAGAGGCCCAGTGAGGTTGGATATGACCTTGTAGAATTTTATGGGCCAAGGAATTGGAAATAGGTAATTTAGGAAGTTTTTCGTGGGTGTTAGCACACGGTTCCTGGCGCCACACAGGGCTCGGGGCCAAAATTCCCAAAATATTATACCAAGAGGTCCGTAACAAGCCAGGTAAGAGGCCCAAGTTAGCCGGCGGAGTGGAGAAGACCTAGTAGGATTTTATGGGCCAAAGAATGGGAAATAGGCGATTTGGGAAGTTTTTTTTGGGTGTTAGCCCACAGTTCCTGGTGCTGCCAGGGTTCGGTGCTAACTTTCCAAAAAGATTTTACCGAGGGGTTTGTAACGAGCCAAGTAAGAGGCTCAGGTGGCCGTACGAAGTTAGAGATGGCCTGGTAGGATTTTATGGGTCAAGAAATAGAAAGCAGGCGATTTGGGCAGTTTTTCGTGGGTGTTAGCCTATGGTTCCTGGTGTTACCCGGGGCTCGAGGCCAACTTTCTCAAAATATTATACCAAGAGGTCGGTAACAAGCAAGGCAAGAGGCCCAGGTAGCCTGACAGGGTTGGAGATGGCTTGGTAGGATTTTATGGGCCAAGGAACTGGAAACAGACAATTTAGGCAGTTTTTTTATAGGTGTTAGCCCACGATTCCTGGCATTGCATGGGGTTCGGGGCTAACTTTCCTGAAATATTATACCGAGGGGTCCGTAAAGAGCCAAGAAAGAGGCCCAAGTGGCCCAATGGGATTAGATATGGTATGGTACAATTTTATTGGCCAAAGAACAGGAAATATGTGATTTTTGTAGTTTTTCGTGGGTGTTATCCCACGGTTCTGGGCGCTGCCCGGGGCTCGTGGCCAACTTTCCCAAAGTATTATACCAAGGTTTTCATAACGAGCCAATCAAGAGTCTCATGTGGCCCGACGGGGTTGGAGATGGCCTGGTATGACTTTATGGGCCAAGGAACTGGAAACAATTAATTTGGGGAATTTTTTCGTGCTTGTTAGCACACAGTTCCTTGCGCTGCCCGGGGCATGGGGACAAATTTCCTAAAATATCACACCGAGGGGTCCATAATGAGATAGTGAAGAGGACCAGCAGTCCCAACGGGATTGGAGATAGCCTGGTAGTATTTAATGGGCCAAGGAACAGGAAACAAACAATTTTGACAGTTTTTAGTGGGTGTTAGCCCACGATTCCTGGCGCAACCCGGGGCTCGGGGCCAACGTGAATGAAAATTTAAACCCAGGGGTTCATAATGATCTAGGAAAGAATCTCAGGTGGTTTGACGGGATCGGAGATAGCCTAGTAGGATTTTATGGGCCAAGGAATAGGAAATAAGAGATTTCGGTAGTTTTTCATGGGTGTTAGCCCACGGTTCCTTGCGTTGCCCGGAGCTCGGGGCTCACTTTCCCAAAATATTATTCTGAGGGGTCCGTATTAAGCCAGGCAAGAGGCCTAGTTGTCCCGATGGGATTGGAGATGGCCTGGTAGGATTTTATAGGACAAGGAACAGGAAACAGGCAATTTGGACACTTTGTCATGGCTGTTAGCCCATGGTTCGTAGCACTGCCTAGGGCTCGGGGACTACATTCCCAAAATATTATTGCGAGGGATTCATAATAATCCAGACAAGAGGCCCAGGTGACTCAGTACGGTTGGATATGGTTTGGTAAGATTTTATGGGCCAACGAATAGTAAACTGGTTATTTGGACAATTTTTCATGGGTGTTAGCCCACGATTCTTGGCGCTGCCTCGGGTTTGGACTAAATTTCCCAAAACATTATACCTAGGAGTCTGTAACAATCCAGTCAAGAGGACCAGGTGATCCGACGAGGTTGGACATTTCCTGGTAGGATTTTATGGGCCAAGGAATAGGAAACAGGGGATTTCAACAGTTTTTCACGGATATTAGCCCACAGTTCCTGGCACTTCCCAGGGCTCGTGGCCAAATTCCTGAACATTTATACCAAGGGATCTATAACGATCTAGGAAAGAGGCCCAGGTAGCCTGGTAAGGTTGGAGATGGCCTGGTAGGAGTTTATGGGCCAAGGAATAGGAAAAACGTGATTTTGGTATTTTTCGTGGGTATTAGTCCACTGTTCCAGGCACTGTCCGGGGCTCAGGGCCAACTTTTCCAAAATATTATACCGAGGGGTCTATAACAAGCTTGGAAAGAGGCCCAGGTTTCTTGGAGGGATTAGAGATGGTCTGGTAGAATTTTATGGGCCAAGGAACAGGAAACATGTAATTTGGGCAGTTTTTTCTAGGTATTAGCCTACGGTTCCTGGCGCTACACGGGGCTTGAGCCTAACTTTCCCAAAAATCTATACTGATTGGTCTGTAACAAGAACCAAAAAAGGCCCATGTAGCCCAACGGGATTGAAAATGGCCTGGTAGGATTTTACGGGCCAAGGAACAGGAAATATGCGATTTGGTTAATTTTTTTGTGGGTGTTAGCATATGGTTCCTGGCGCTGCCTATGGCTTGAGGATAAATTTCCCAAATAATTATACCAAGAGGTCCGTAAAGAGTGAAGAAAGATGTTCAGGTGACTCGACGGGGTAGGAGATGGCCTGGTAGGATTTTATGGGTCAAGGAACAGGTAATAGGCAATTTAGGAAGTTTTCGTGGGTTTTAGTGCACGCTTTGTGGCGCTGCCCGGGGACTACTTTCCAAAAATATTATATCGAGGAGTCCGTAACGAGACAAGCAAAAGGCCTGAGTGGCCCGATGGGGTTGGAGATGACCATGTAGGATTTTATGGGCCAAGGAATAAGAAACTGGCGATTTTAGAAGTTTTTCATGGGTTTTAGCCAATGGTTCTTGGTGTTGCTCGTGGTTCTGAGCCAACTTTATCAAATATTATACCCAGGGGTCTGTAACTAGCCAAGAAATATTCCTAAGTGGCCCAGCGGGGTTGGAGATGGCCTGGTAGGAATTTATGGGCCAAGGAAAAAGAAATAGACAATTTCTATAGTTTTTCGTGGGTGCTAGCCCACGGTTCCTGCCACTGCCCGTGGCTTGCAGCCAACTTTCCCAAATATTTATACCAAGTGGTCCTTAAAGAGCCAGTAAAGAGGCTCAGGTGGCCCAGCAGGGTGTTATATGGCCTGGTAGGATTTTATGGGCCAAGGAACAGGAAATAGGCAATTTCAGTAGTTTTTCGTGGGTGTTAGCCCATAGTTCCTAGCGCTGCCTTGGACTCAGGTACAACTTTCCCAAAAAACTATATCGAGGGTTCCGTAACGAGCCAAGAAAGAGGACCAGGTGGCTCTGCGGGGTTGGAGATGGCCTGGTAGGATTTTATGAGCTAGGGAACAGGAAATAGGCGATGGTTCTTGGCGCTGCCTGGGGCACGAGGCCAACTTTCCCCAAATATTATACTGAGGGGTCCGTAACGAGCCAGGAAAGTGGCCCATTTATCCCAGTGGGGTTGGAGATGGCCTAGTGCGGTGTCGCACTTTACACTTATATTTAGGACACACCCCTACTCATGAGGTTTTGAAGCGGTTGTACTCTAGTATTTAACCTAACATGAGTTTGGATCGTTCCCATGAGGAATATGGTAGACCCCGGATTAGACACTTCTATAAATTGACTTGATGTACTCTAATATCTCCGATAAACGGAAAAATTTTAAAATAAATATAACGAAGGGGGATTTGCAATAAAAATAAATTCTAAACTACAGTAGCAAATTATTTATAATCAGTAGAGAAACTAACTAGGGCGACGTGTTCCCCATGACTTCCCAACTAAGTGTTCTTGGATACTCGCGACTCTTGTCTGGTGTGTAGGTGCAGAATAGTAAGTTAAGTTCTCCAAAATCCTTGATCGGGCATCTAGGTAAATTTCATCACATCACTGGATCAGTCTTTGTGATGTAGCATTACTAACCTTTACTTTTTATCCCAGACCAAAACTATTACCTTTAGTAGCCTGATTAGTTGAGAAAAAGTCAATCAACCTCTATTAATTACTTCTTTTCCTATTCGTCACCTCTTAGATTAGGCAGGTGAGATTAGGCGAGTTCTAACATAGGTCTTCTATTAAAAAATAGTTAAATTGAAGAATACCGTTGAAGCTACTGGAACTCTACACGAAACCTCCTTCACGGTCATGAAGTGTTCCACGACCCATGAAGGGTTTTGTTTGAGCCATTTTCTGCAACTCTTCACTTTCTACTTCTTCAGTTCACGACCTCACTCTACGACTCGTATGTTGTATACGACTCGTGCTCTGGTCTCGTAGAGTGGGACTCACTTTGCAACCCCTCACTGGGAAAATAAACAAAACCCCCTCTATGACTCGTGGAATGACCCACGACCTGTAGAAGGTCTCATAAACTGCCTAATATTTGTAGAAACTATACTTCAAGCTCAAAACCATGCCAACATTGAAATCCTGCAAAAACAAATAAAACAAACATCAAATCTTCTAACATCACTTTGAGAATGCACAGAATCCCAAGTTTTAAGTATTAAAAGTGTTATATTTTGGTAGCACATCAACACCCTCAACTTAAAATTGTTGCTTGTCCTTAAGCGACAGACTCAATCTACTTAAGCAGCACAAAGACACAAAAATCAACCCAATGGCATAGAATACATCAACATCTCAATAGATACCCAAATCTCCTCAAAACACAAATCAGTTAGCTATCTAGTAAACCAATGCAGACTATAAAATTCCAGTAGTGCAACTATGACAAGCCATGCAACCACGAATAAGCAACATATCACTGAATTCGTCAAGTATCACAATGCAATGCAAGTGCCCTCACAGAAAGAAGTCCCATCAACACTCTGGGTGATATTTTCAGTTTAAGTTCATTGGGACTATATCAAAACACTCGCTCCCACAAAAGATATTCAACTGCTGTACCAAATACCATATGCTTGCCCCTATACTCTAGACTTATGATCTATTGACTAGTCGGACTATGATCATGCTAGGACTTTTTAAGCTTGTAATGTAGGCTTAGGGGGCTTTGAAATGATTATCTGGATACATAGTGACTACGACCCTCTTTGATACTGCATTATTTACCACTTTTGCCCTACCAACCTATCACTTTTATTTTCCTCTCCCCTTCTCCCATTTTTTTAATTGTCTAAGGGTGCGTTTTTCTTCTTTTTAGCACTTTTCCCTTAGTCATGTACACTATTTCAAATTTTGGAAAATTAGTCATTTTTTTCTTGAACCCTTTTCATTGTTTTTCTTCCCTTCTCTGTATCACTATGCATTTTCCCTTCTTTTATGACTTCTCCTTACACCAACCACCCTCTACTTAGACTTTTGGCCTAAGCTGAGATGCACAATATCTAACCTTCGAACCAGGGCCACCTTTTGGGTAGACACCCTCAACTTAGGCTTTTAGCCTGAGTTGAGGTTCACAGTGTTCAAGGAAAGATCAGTGCCAAATTTGGGATTTATCATTTATTAAGGTCCAGGCTATTAGGTGTTTACAAAGAATAGGGTCAATGCTAGGCTCAAAATAGGGACCAAAGGATAATTAATATCTTTGGTTGGTTATATTTAAGCTAAGATGGCTCAATTAGAACAATGGCCTAAGATCCCTTCCTAACCAACTAATCTAAAGTCTAAATCTTGAGTAACAGGTCAAGTTCTGAATTACAGTACAGTAGAGAATCATGCAATTATGCTCACTCACTCATGGCACTGGTTTACATGTTGACACAACTAATCGGATCATACTTTTTATCACAATCAGACACTTGTCAAAACAAACACTATCAGGATATCCTAATCATGCATGGTCACTATCAAACTAACAAAACTAAACTTTGGTGGGTATCATTTTTACACAAAATTTTACTATGGCATGGATATCAATATTATGTACTACACATGCTACCTAAAATATCCTAAACATACTTGTTCAACATAAAATGAAATCCACAGGGAAAGAACACAGGAAAAAAACTCTTTGGAATAAAAAATTGGGGTAGCTATAGGCCAAAGTTAGTCAAACTTCACTAAGGCCATATAACCACCCACACCTCATCAAAAAGAATATGCATTGACCTCAATGTACGAGAATAAAATATAAGGAAATGGGGTCAAAAGAAACATACCTGGGCACTTAAGCACCTCTCTCTGTCTTGGGTTGCCTCCCAAGCAGCACTTGATTTATTCTCATGGCACGACTCAGTCCACTTGAGTACTCAAACTTCCTCAAGTGTCCATTCTTCCACTGTTTTGAATTTATCTTCATTGCCAAGGTACAACTTTACTCTTTCACCATTCACCTTGAATGTAGAGCCATCTCATTTCTCCAAGTCAATAACTCTATTACTGAATACTTGTGCTATTCTGAATGGTCCCGTCCATCTAGATTTGAGCTTTCCAGGAAAAAGCCTCAATCGGGAACTGAAGAGCAATACCAGGTCTCCAGGTGCAAAATGGCGATTCTCATTGTGCCGGTCATGCTGCAACTTCATACATTGCTTATATAGGGCTGAATTCTCATATGCCTTTATGCGAAATTCATCAAGATCATTAAGTTGGTTCAGCCTTACAGTGGTGACCTCCTTCTAGTCCAGATTCAACCTTTTGAGTACCAATAATGCTTTGTGTTCACGTTCTACCAGCAAATGACATACTTTCCCAAAGACCAGTTGGTACGGCGACATCCCGATGGGTGTTTTGAACACTATACGATATGCCCATAACGCATCATCTAGATTTCGTGACCAGTCAATCCGGCTTGCATTCAGTATTTTGGACAAGATCTACTTAATCTCCCAGTTTGACACCTCCATTTGCCCGCTAGTATGAGAATGATAAAGGGTTTCTATTATTTTCTTCACTCTATATTTTTCTAATAGTGCTTTGAATAGCCCATTGCATAAGTGCAATCCTCCATCACTAATGATGGCTCGAGAGGTACCAAACCTAGAGAAGATATTTTTTTAGGAATATTATCACACTTTTACCTTCATTATTGGGAAGCGCTACCACTTCCACCCATTTTGACACATAATCTATAGTAAACAGGATATATTTATTCCCAAGAAAGTTCACAAATGGGCCCATGAAGTTTATCCCCCATACATCAAATAGTTCAATCACTAATATGGGGTTTAGAGGGAGCATTTGTTTATAGGAAATGGCCCTTTCTCTCTAGTATCTATTACATGCCTTTGCATAGTCATGAGCACCTTAGGGGATCGTCGGCCAATAGTAGCCGCACTACAAGATTTTGTATGCTTTTCGAGCTCCACTATGATGCTCACCTACCAATGATGAGTGGCATGCCTCTAGGATGTTCATCATTTCTATCTCTGGGATATAGCGGCGAATGATTCCATCTGCACATACGTGGAACAAATACAAATCATCCCAAAAGAACTTTTGCATATCTGCCATGAACTTGCGGCAGTGGTGAGTGTTCATATCAGATGGTATAATGTAACTAACCAAATAGTTTACGAAGTCCACAAACCATGATATTAAGTTATGTGATGCTGCTAGTACCCGTACATTAGGAAAGGAATCATCTATCTCAGTTCCATCATCGAACTTCACTATAGCCTCTTCTTCCAATCTGGAGAGATGGTCTGCCACCTGGTTTTCTGTCCCCTTTCGATCGATCACTTCAAAATCAAACTCTTGGAGAATGAGGATCCATCTAATCAATCTTGGCTTCACATCCTTCTTTGATATTAGATATATCAAAGCCGAGTGATCTGTGTGAACAATGACCTAATTCCCCAAAAGATAGGATCTGAACTTTTCAAAGGCGAAGACTACTGCAAGAAACTCTTGCTTTGTGACAGTGTAACTTTTCTGTGCTGGATTTAGAGCTTTGCTGGTATAGTATATCGGATGCAGGATTTTCTCACGATTCTATCCCAACACCACCCCCACTAAAATTCTACTGGCATCAGACATGATTTCAAATGGCTTGGACTAATCTAGAGCAATAATAATAGGAGTCAATATCAACTTCTGCTTTAACCCCTTAAATGCTTTTTGACATACATCATCAAACACGAACTTGGTCTCTTTTTCAAGTAGCTTGCATAACGGGTGTGCGATCTTTGAAAATCCTTGATAAAACACCTATAGAATCTTGCATGGCCTAGAAAGCTTCTCACCCCTTTGACATAAATAAGTGGGGGAAGCCTTTCGATCACCTCCACCTTGGCTCTATCAACCTCAATGCCTTTGCTAGAGATCCTGTGTCCTAGAACTATGCCTTCCTTGACCATAAAGTGATATTTATCCCAATTTAGAACAAGATGACACTTTTCACACCTTTGCAGCATGGCATGCAGATGTTTCAAACAATCTTCAAAGGAGCAGCCTACCACACTGAAGTCTTCCATGAACACTTCAATTGTATCTTCCACCATGTCTGAGAAAATGGAAATCATACATCTCTAAAATATTGTTGGTGCATTACATAGCCCGAATGACATCCTTGTGAACGAAAAGGTGCCATATGGACATGTAAATGTGGTTTTATCTTGGTCCCTGGGGCAATAGAGATCTGATTGTACCCTGAGTAACCATCGAGAAAGTAAAACCAACCTTTGCCTGCCAATCTACCGAGCATTTGGTCTATGAATGACATTGGAAAGTGGTCCTTATTAGTTGAAATATTAAGTTTGTGGTAGTCCATACAAACCCTCCATTTAGTGACTGGTCGTATAGGAATTAACTCATTGTGTGCATTAAGGACTACTGTGATGCCGCCCTTTTTTGGAGCACACTAGACCGGGCTGACCCACTTGCTATCGGTTATGGGATATATTACACCATCATCCAACCACTTGATAATTTCTTTCCGTACAACCTCCTGCATAGGTGGGTTGAGACACCTCTGGTGTTCCACACTCAATTTGTACCCCTTTACCAATTGGATTTTATGAGTACAAATTCTAGGTGAGATGCAAATGATATCTGTGTTTGTCCATCCAATAGCCTTGTTGAATTGCTGCAAAACTGCTACCAACGCCTGCTCCTACTGTGCTGTTGGATCTGATGCCACTATAACTGGTAGTGTGTTGTTAGGACCCAAGAATACATATTTCAAATAGGGTGGAAGGTCCTTCAACTCCAGCTCTGGTGGTGACTCAATGGAGGGCTTTGAAGGTGGTGACTCCCGGTTCTTCATGTCCAGATCAAGCTTAGCTGTCCTTTAGGGGTGACCCTGAAATTCTAGAGCTTGATCTGTCTCATCATAGTCCAGGATTCCATCACTGCTAAAGTTCAACAACACTGCTCCCAAAGGGTCAACACCTAGCCTCTCTTCAATCGGCACTTCAAGTTCGTCTTCATCATCCCCTTGGTCCAAATTAGTCTGAACCATCCTTGGTTGTACCTAAGTCCTATAATGACACAAAGACACAAAACAACATAGCATACAAAAGATAAAGAGTAATCTATCAAATTACAGTATGCTAATCAAGTCTAGTCATATTCCGGGACAATGACGCTATTAAATATTGTGTCGCACTCAACACTTATACTTAGCACACACCTCTACTCAGGAGGTTTTGAAGCGGTCATACTCAAGTATTTAACTTAACATGGGTTAGGATCATTCTTACGAGGAATAAAGTAGACCCCGGATTAGCACACTTCTGTAAATTGACTTGATGTACTCTAATATCTCCGAGAAAAAGAAAAAATGAAAAATAAATATTACAAAGGGGGGATTTGCGATAAAAATAAATTCTAAACTACAGTAGAAATTTTTTTAATTAGTAGAGAAACAAACTAGGGCGACGTGTTCCCCATAATTTTCCAACTAAGTGTTCTTGGATACTTACAACTTTTGTCTAGTGTGTAGGTGTAGGACAGTAATTTAAGTTCTCCTAAATCCTTGATCGGCATCTGGGTGAATTTCATCACATTACTGGATTGGTCTCTGTGATGTAGTGTTACTAACCCTTACTTTTTATTCCAGATAAAAACTACTTCCCTAGTAGCCTGATTAGGTAAGAAAAAGTCAATCAAACTCTGTTAATTACTTATTTTCCTATTCGTCACCTCCTGGGTCGGGAAGGTGATACTAGGTGAGTTCTAACATAGGCCTTCCATTAAAAATCAAGTAAATTGAAGAAGTTAATTAATACATCCTAAACACCATTCAAGAAATTACAAGTAATCCGATTTTATCTTAGCTAGTTCTTCATGGTTCCCATAATCCTAGTTGCAGATTTGGCAATACATACTTGAGGTTTGATAAGAAATCATGTAAGAATAATACATAATTTAATAACTTACAGAACAAGAATTGAGGAATAAAATTTGGAATCTCAATGAAATTGCAAACTTTGATTTATTGAATCACAAAATATTGTTCACAAGGATAAAAGCTATGTTCTAAGATGTTCTCTATTCAACTATATCATTCTATGTTTGATAAAACCTAAAAAACCTATTTATAGTACTTAAAATACAAAGCTAAAATGAAATAGGATAATTGTGTCGGCACTAGTAATGAGCACCCTTTATGGCTCGTAGGACAGTTCATGGTCGTGAGTCAAGGTTTCGTGGAATGCTATTTAAGCTATTGGAACTCTGAGCAAAACCTCCTTCACTAGTCGCGAAGTATTCCACGACCCGTGAAGGGTTTTGTCTGAGCCACTTTCCGCAACTTTTCACTTTTTGCTTTTTTAGTTCATGACCTCACTCTATGACTTGTATGGTTGTCTACGACTCATGCTCTAGTCTCATAGAGTGGGACTCACTTTGCAACCCCTCACTGGAACAACAAATGAAACCCTCTCCACGACTCATGGAATGATTCCCGCACGTAGAAGGTTTCGTAAACTGCCAAATTTTTGTAGAAAGTATACTTTAATCTCAAAACTATGCCAACACTGGTATCCTGCAAAAATAAAAAAACAAACATCAAATCTACTAACATCGATTTGAGAATGCACAAAATCAAAAGTTTTAAGCATTAAAAGTGTTGTATTTTAATAGCACATCACCTGGTAGGATTTTATGGGCCAAGGAACAGAAAACAGGCAATTTTAATAGTTTATCATTGGTGTTAGACCACGGTTCCTAACGCTGCCCAAGGCTCAGAGCCAACTTGCCCAAAATATTATATAAAGGGATCCGTAACGACCCAGGCAAGAGGCCCAGGTGTCCTGGTGGGGTTAGAGATAGCCTAGTAGGATTTTATGGGACAAGGAATAAGAAACAGGCAATTTTGGTAGTTTTTTAAGGGTTTTAGCCCACAGTTCCTGGTGATGCCCGGAGTTCAGGGCCAACTTTCTTGAAATATTATACCGTAGGGTATGTAACAAGCCAACCAAGAGGCCCAAGTGTCCTGGTGGGGTTGGAGATGGTCTGGTAGGATTTTATAGACGAAGTAATAGGAAATTTGGGCAGTTTTTCGTAGGTGTTAGCCCACGGTTCCCGGTATTGCCTAGAGGTCGGAGCCAACATTCTCAAAGAATTATACCGAAGGGTCTGTAATGAGCCAGGAAAAAGGCCCAAGTGCCCCAACAGGGTTAGAGATGGCCTAGTAGGATTTATCGTCCAAGGAACAGGAAATAGGTGATTTCAATAATATTTCATGGGTGTTAGCCCACGGTTCCTGGTGCTACCCAGGGCTCGGGGCCAACTTTCTAAAAATATTATACCGAGGGGTATGTAAAAATCCAGGAAAGAGGCCCAGGTGGCCCGACGGAGTTACAGATGTCCTGGTAGGATGTTTTGGGCCCAAGAACACGAAATAACAAATTTGGGCAGTTTTTTGTGGGTATTAGCCCACGGTTCTTGTCGCTGCCTGAGGCTTGCGACCAACATTCCCAAAACATTATACCGAGGGGTCCATAATGAGCCAGGCAAGAGGCTTAGGTGGACCGATAGGTTTAGATATGGTCTGGTAGGATTTTATGGGCCAAAGAACAGGAAGTAAATGATTTGGGCAGTTTTTTGTGTGTGTTAGCCCATGGTTCCTGTCGCTGCCTGGGGCTCGGGGCTATCTTTCTTGAAATATTATACCGAAGGGTCCATAACGATCCAAGTATGAGGTCCACGTAGATTGACGGGGTTGTGATGGCCTGGTAGGATTGTATATACCAAGGAATAAGAAACAGGTAATTTAGGCAATTTTTCATGGGTGTAAGCCCATGGTTCCTAGTGCTGCCCGGGGCTCGGGGTCAACTTTATTGAAAATTTATACCGAGTGGTCCGTAACGATCAAGGAAAGAGGCCCAGGTGGCCCATTGGGGTTAGGGATGGATGGTAGGATTTCATAGGCCAAGGAACAGGAAATAGGTGATTTGTACAGTTTTTCATGGGTATTAGCCCATGGTTCCTGGCACTGGCCGGAGTTCGAGGCCAATATACAAAAATAATTATACAGAGGGGTCCGTAACGAGCTAGGAAAAAGGCCAAGGTTGTCCGGTGGGGTTGGAGATGGCTTGGTAGGATTTTATGGACCAAGGAAAAGAAAACTGGTGATTTGGGCAGTTTTTCATGAGTGTAAGCCCACGGTTCCAGGCGCAGTTCGGAGCTCAAGGAAAACTTTCCCAAAATATTATACCGAGGGATTCATAATAAACCAGGAAAGAGTCCAGGTGGCTTGAAGTGGTTTGAGATGGCATGGTTGGATTTTATGGGCCAAGGAACAGGAAACAAACAATTTCAATAGTTGTTCGTGGGTATTAGCCCACGGTTCAAGGAGCTTCCCGGGGCTCGGGACCAACAGTTATAAAAGTTTTTACCGAGGTGTCTGTAATGAGCAAGGAAAATATCCCAGGTGGCTCGGTGGGGATTGAGATTTCCTGGTATGATTTTATTGGCCAAGGAAAAGGAATTCGAAAATTTTAGTAGTTTTTCATGGGTGTTAGCCCATGGTTCCTGGCGCTGTCTAGAGCTTGGGGAAAACTTTCCAAAAACATTATACCGAGGGGTCCATTACGATACAGGAAAGAGGCCCAGGTTTACCAGCAGGGTTGGAGATGGCCTGGTAGGATTTTATGGTCCATGGAATAGGAAATAGGCAATTTGGGTAGTTTCTTGTGGGTGTTAGCCCATGGTTCCTGGCGCTGCCCGGGGCTCAGGGTCAACTTTCCTGAAATATTATACCGAGGTGTCCGTAATGAGCCAGAAAGAGTCTCAAGTAGCCCGGCGGGGTTGTAGATGGCCTAGTAGGATTTTATGGGACAAGGAATAGGAAACAAGCGATTTCAACAGTTTTTCATGGGTATTAGCCCACGGTTCCTGGCGGTGCTTGGGGCTCAGGGCCAACTTTCTTGAAACATTATACCAAAGGGTCCATAACAAGCCACACAAGAGGCCCAAGTGGCCTTGCGGGGTTGGACATGGTCTGGTAGGATTGTTTGGGCTAAAGAACATGAAATAGGCTATTTTGACATTTTTTAATGGGTGTTAGCCCACAGTTCCTAGCGTTGCCCGGGGCTCGAGGCAAACTTTCTTGAATAATCATACCGAGGGATCCGTAATGATCCAAGCAAGAGTTCCAGGTGAATCGACAGGGTTGGAGATGGACTGGTAGGATTTATGGGCCATGGAACTAGAAAATGATTTCGACAGTTTTTCATTAGAGTCAGCCCACGATTCTTGGCGCTACCCGGGGCTCGGTGAAAAATATCCCAAAAAAATATACCAAGGTGTTCATAATAAGTCAATAATGAGACCTAGGTGGCCCAAAGGGGTTGGAGATTGCCTCGTAGGATTTTCCGGGCCAAGGAACAAGAAACAAGCGATTTTGGTATTTTTTGTGGGTGTTAGCCCACACTTCCTTGCACTGCCCGGGGCTCGAGGCCAACTTTCTAAGAAATTATACCAAGGGGTCCGTAATGATCTAAGTAAGAAGCCCAGGTGGCCCATAGGGGTTGGAGAAGGCCTGATAGGATTTTATTGGCCAAGGAATAGGAAATAGGAAATAGGAGATTTCAGTAGTTTTTCATGGGTGTTAGCCCAGGGTTCTAGGCGCTACCCAGGGCTCAAGGCCAAATTTCTCGTAATTTATACCGAGGGGTCCGTAACGAGCTAGGCAAGAGTCCAAGATATCCCTACATGGTTGCAGATGACCTGATACGATTTTATGGTCCAAGGAAATAGAAACTGGCGATATGGACAGTTTTTCATGAGTGTTAGGCTACGGTTCTTGGCGCTGCCCGAGACATGGGGCCAACCTTTCTTAAATATTATACTGAGGGATCCGTAACAAGTCAGGTAATAAGCCTTGGAGGGCCCGATAGGGTTGGAGATGGCCTCTTAGGATTTTATGGGCCAAGGAACAGGAAACAAACAATTTTGGTAATTTTTCGTGGGTTTTAGCCCACGGTCCATGGCGTGCTCGGGGCTTGGGGATAACTTCCCTGAAAAATTGTAACTAGGGGTCTATAATAAGCCAGGCAAGAAGCTCAGGTGTCCCGGCAGCGTTGGAGATGGCCTGGTAAGAATTTATTGGCCAAGGAACATGAAACAGACAATTTGGGCAGTTGTTTGTGGGTGTTAGCCCACGGTTCTTGGCGCTGCTCGGGGCTAGGGGCAAAATTTCCTAAAATATTATTCCAAGGGGTCCATAACGAGCCGCGAAAGAGGCCTAGGTGGTTCAGCGGGGTTGGAGATGGCTTTGTTGGATTTTATTGGCCAAGGAACATAAAACAGACAATTATCATAGTTTTTCATGGGTGTCAGCCCACGATTACTGGGGCTGCCCACGGATCGAGGCCAACTTTCCCAAAATATTATTCCGAGGGGTCTGTAATGAGCCAGGCAAGAGGCCTAGTTGGCCTGAAGGGGTTGGAGAAGTCCTGGAAGGATTTTATGGGCCAAAGAAAATGAAACAGGAGGTTTGGGTAGTTTTTCATGGGTGTTAGCCCACAATTCCTGGCGCTGCCTGGGGCTCGGGGCGAACTTTTCCAAAATATTAAACCAAGTAGTCCATAATGAGCGAGGCAAAAGGCCCAAAAGGCCAAGAGGTGATGGAGATGGCCTGGTAGGATTTTATGTGGCAAGGAACAGGAAATAGGTGATTTTAGTAATTTTTCATGGGTATTAGCACACAATTCTTGGCGCTGCCCAGGGCTTGGGGAACCATTTCCCAAAACATTATACCGAGGGGTCCGTAACGATCTAGGAAAGAGGCCCAGGTGACCCGACTGGGTTGGAGATGACCTAGTAGGATTTTATGGGCCAAGGAATAGGCAACAGGTGATTTGGGTAGTTTTTCGGGGGTATTAGCCCATGGTTCCTGGCGCTGCCTGAAGCTCGGGGCCAACTTTCTTAAAAAAATATACCAAGGGGTCCATAATGAGCTAGCAAGAGGCCCAGGTGGCCCGATGGGGTTGGAGATGTTCTGGTTGGATTATTTGGGCCAAGGAACAAGAAACAGGCAATTTAGGCAATTATTTGTGGGTGTTAGCCCACGGTTCCTAGCGCTGCCCGGGGCTCAGGGCTAACATTCCCAAAAAGTTATATTTAGGTGTCTGTAACGAGCCAGGCAAGAGGCCTAGGTGGCTCAGTGGGGTTTGAGATGGCCTGGTAGGAATTTATGGGCCAAGGAACAAGACATAGACGATTTTGGTAGTTTTTATGGGTGTTAGCCCACGGTTCTTGCCGTTGCCAAGAGCTCGGGTCCAAAATTCTCGAAATATTACACCGAGGGGTCCATAACGAGCCAATAAAGAGGCCCAGGTGACCCAGCAAGGTTGGAGAAAGCCTGGTAGGATTTAATGGGCCAAGGAACAAGAAATAGGTGATTTGGATTGTTTTTCGTGGGTGTTAGCCCACGATTCCTGCCGCTGCCCGGGGCTTGAGGCCAAATTTCCTGCAATATTATATTGAGGGGTCCGTAACGAGCCATGAAAGAGGCCCAGGTGACCAGGAGGGGTTGGAGATGTCGTGTTAGGATTTTATGGGCCAAGGAAAAGGTAACAAGCTATTTGGATAATTTATCGTGGGTGTTAGCCCACGGTTCTTGGCGCTGCCAACGTCTCGGAGCAACCTTTCCTAAAATATTATAATGAAGGGTCCGTAACAAGCCTAGAAAGAGGCACAGGTGGCTCAACGGGGTTAGATATGGCTTGGTAGGATTATATGGGCCAAAGAAAAAGAAACAGGCGATTTGATAATTTTTCGTGGGTGTTAGCCGACGGTTCCTGGCGCTGCCTAGGGCTCGGGGCCAACTTGCCCAAGATATTATACCGAGGGGTCCATAACGATCCAGTAAAGAGGTCGAGGTTGTCTAGCGGGGTTGGAGATGGCCTGGTAGGATTTCATGGACCACAGAATAGGAAATAAGTGATTTCAATAGTTTTTTGTAGGTGTTAGCCCACAGTTCTCATCGCTGATCGGGGCTTGGGGACAACTTTCCCGAAAAACTATATTTAGGGATCCGTAACAATCCAGGCAAGAGGCCTAGATGGCATAGTGGGGTTGGATATGGAAAGGTAGGATTTTATGGTCCAAGGAGTAGGAAATAAACGGTTTGGGTAGTTTTTCGTGGGTGTTAGCCCACGGTTCCTGGCGCTACCTGGGGCTTGGGGCCAACATTAATGAAAGATTATACCGAGGGGTCCACAACAAGCCTGGAAAAAGGCCCAGGTGGCCCGAAGGTGTTGGAGATGGCCTGGTAGGACTTTAAGGGATAAGGAACAAGAAATAGGCAATTTGGGCAGTTTTTCATTGGTGTTAGCCCACGGTTCCTGGCGATGCTTGGGCCTAACTTTCCCAAATTATTATACCAAGGGGTCCGTATCAAGCAAAGTAAGAGGACCAGGTGTCCCAACAAGGTTCGAGATGGCCTGGTAGGATTTTATGGGTCAAGGAACAAGAAACAGGTGATTTGGGCAATTTTTTGTGGGTGTTAGTCCACGGTTCTCGTCGCTGACAGGGGCTCAGGGCCATCTTTCTCAAAAAATGATACCTAGGGGTCCTTAAAAAGTCAGGAAAGAGGCCCAGGTGGCCCGACGGGGTTGGAGATAGCCTGGTAGGATTTTATGGGACAAGAAACAGGAAACAACCAATTTGGGTAGTTTTTTGTGGGTGTTAGACCACGGTTCTTGGCGCTGCTCATGGCTCGAGGATCCCTTTCCTAAAACATTATATCAAGGGGTCTGTAACAAGCTAGGAAAGAGTCCCAGGTGGCCTAACATGGTGGGCGATGGCCTGGTAGGACTTTATGGGTCAAGTAACAAGAAACAGGCGATTTGAGTAGTTTTTTGTGGGTGTTAGCCCACGGTTCTAGCCGCTCCCAGCGGATCAGGGCTAAATTTCCTAAAATATTATACTGAGGGGTCCTTAACAAACCACACAAGAGGATTAGGTATTCCGGCAGGGTTGGGTAAGACGTGGTAAGATTTTATTGGCCAAGGAATAATAAATAGGTGATTTGTGTAGTTTTTTGTGGGTGTTAGCCTACGGTTCCTAGCGCTGCTCGGGGCTCGGGGCCAACTTTCCTAAAAACTTATATTGAGGGGTCTGTAACAAGCCAAGCAGGAGTCCCATGTGGCCCGAAGGGGTTGGGATGACCTAGTAGTATTTTATGGCCCAACCAAAAGGAAACAGGCGATTTGGGAGGTTGTTTTTGGGTGTTAGCCCACGGTTACTGGCACTGCATGAGGCTCGAGGCCAATTTTCCTAAAACATTATAAAAAGGGGTTAGTAACAAGCCAGGAAAGAGGCCTACGTGTATCTAAGGGGTTTACTAAGGCCTGGTAGGATTTTATGGGCCTACGAAAAGGAAATTGATAATTTGGGAAGTTTTTCGTGGGTGTTTGCCCATGGTTCCTGGTGCTGCCCAGGGCTTGGGGCCAAATTTCTTGAAACTTTATATCGAGGGGACCGTATTGATCCAGGAAAGAGGGCAAGGTGTCCCAACGGGGTTGGAGATGACCTTGAAGGAATTTATGGGCCAAGGAATAGAAAACAAGTGGTTTGGACAGTTTTTCAGGGGTGATAGCCAACGGTTCCTGGCACTATCTGGGGCTCATGGATATATTTCCTGAAAAATTATACCAAGGGGTTCATAAAGCACTAGGCAAGAGGCCTAGGTGTCCCAATAGAGTTGGAGATGGTCTGGTAGGATTTTATGGGCGAAGGACAGGAAAACATGTGATTTGGGTTGTTTTTCGTAGGTTGTAACCCATGGTTCCTGGCGCTGTCCCAGGCTTGGGGATAACTTTCCCAAATAATTATACCAAGGGGTCTGTAACGAGCCAGGAAAGATTCCCAAGTGTGTCGACAGGGTTGGAGATGTCCTGGTAGGACTTTATGGGCCGTGGAAAAGGAAACAGGTGGTTTAGGCAATTTTTATGGGGTGTTAGCCCGCGGTTCCTAATGTTTCCCGAGGCTTGGTGCCAACTTTCCCAAAATATTATACTGAGGGGTCCATAACGAGCTAAGCAAGAGGCCCAGGTGGCCAAGTTGGGTTGGAGAAGATTTGGTAGGATTTTAAGGGCGAAGGTACAGGAAAAGGTAATTTGGGCAGTATTTTGTGGTTGTTAGCCCACGGTTTATGGCGCTGTGCGGATCTCGTGGCCAACTCTCATAAAAAATTATACAGAGAATTCCTTAACAATCTAGGAAAGAGGCCCAAGTTTCCCAACGGGGTTGGTGATGGCTTGGTAGGATTTTATGGGCCATGGAACAGGAAA
Organism: Solanum aculeatissimum; assembly: GCA_038996855.1. Lineage (NCBI taxonomy): Eukaryota > Viridiplantae > Streptophyta > Magnoliopsida > Solanales > Solanaceae > Solanum > Solanum aculeatissimum. The sequence goes on along the minus strand of JBCEWC010000652.1, from coordinate 23,058 downwards.
CAGATGATTTGGATAGTTTTTTATGAGTCTTAGCCCACGGTTCATGGTGTTGCCCGGTGCTAACTTTCCTAAGATATTATACCGAGAGGTCTTTAACTAGCCAGGAAAGAGGCGCAGGTGGCCCGGTGGTGATGGATATGGCCCTATAGAATTTTATGGACCAAGGAACAGGAAACAGGCGATTTGGGTAATTTTTCGTAGGTGTTAGCCCACGGTTCCTGCCGCTGCCCATGCCTCAGGGCTAACTTTCCCAAAATATTATACCAAGAGGTCCTTAAATAGCTAGGCAAGAGGCCTAGGTATACCAGTAGGGCAGGAGATGGTCTGATAGTATTTTATGTGCCAAGGAATAGGAAATAGATGATTTGGGTAGTTCGGCATGGGTGTTAGGCCACGGTTCCTAGCGTTGCCCGGGGATTGGGTCCAACTTTCCTGAAGAATTGTACTGAGGGGCCTGTAATGAGCTAGGTAATAGGACCAGGTGGCATGGCTGGGTTAGAGATGTCCAGGTAGGATTTTATGGGTGAAAGAACCGGAAATAGGCAATTTAGGTATTTTTCATGGGTATTAGCTAACGGTTCCTGACGCTGCCCAGGGCTCGGGTCCAACTTTCCCGAAATATTATAACCAATGGTCCGTAATGAGCTAGGCTAGACTCCCAGGTGCTCTGGCAGGGTTGGAGATGTCCTGGTAGGATTTTATAGGCGAAGGAACAAGAAACAGGCGATTTGGGCAGTTTTTAATGGATGTTAGCCCACGGTTCCTGGCGCTGCACCGGGCTCGGGGCCAACTATCCCAAAAAATTATATTGAGGGGACCTTAACGAGAATGTCAAGAGGCCCAGGTGTCCCGGCGGAGTTGGAGATGGCCTTGTAGGATTTTATGGGCCAAGGAACAGGAAACAAGTGATTTGGACTGTTTTCATAGGTGTTAGCCCACGGTTCCTGCCGCTGCCCTGGGCTTGGGCCCAACATTCCCAAAATATTGTATCGAGGGGTCTATAATGAGCCAATAAAGAGGCTCAGGTGACCCGACAGGGTTGGAGACAACCTAGTAGGATTTTATGGACCATGGAATAGGAAATAGGCGATTTGGGCAATTTTTCGTGGGTGTTAGCCCATGGTTCCTGTCGCTGCTCGGGGGTCGAGGACAATTTTCCTGAAATATTATATAGAGGGGTCCGTAATGAGCCAAGAAAGAGGTCCAGGTGACCAGGCGGGGTTGGAGATGGCCTAGTAGGATTTTATGGGCCAAGGAAAAGGAAACAGGTAATATGGACAGTTCTTCGTGAGTGTTAGCCCACGGTGCTTGGCTCTACCCAGGGCTCGCGGCCAACATTCCAAAAATATTATATCAAGGGGTCCATAACAAGCCAACCAAGAGGCCCAGGTGGCTCGCTGGGGTTGGATATGACCTGGTAGGATTTTATGGGCCAAGGAACTAGAAATAGGCAATTTGGGCAGTTTTTCGTAGGTGTTAGCCCACAATTCTCAACGCTACCCGAGGCTCATGGCTAACGTTTCCAAAAAATAATACCAAGGGGTCCGTAACAAGACAGGCAAGTGACCTAGAAGGCTAGGTAGGATTTTATGGGCCAAGGATTAGGAAACAGGTGATTTGGGTAGTCTTTCATTGGTGTTTACCCACGGTTCCAAGCGTTGCTCGGGGCTTAGGGCTAACATTCTCTAAAACTTATACTAAGAGGTCCTTAACGAGCTAAATAAGAGGCCCAGGTTGCCCGACAGGGTTTGAGATGGCTTGGTAGGATTTTTTTGGCCTAGGAACAGGAAACATGCTATTTTTGCAATTTTTCATGGGTGTTTGCCCACGGTTCCTGGCGCTGCCTAGGGTTTGGGGTAAACTTTCTTGAAATATTATACTGAGGGGTCCATAACAAGGCAGGAAAGAGACCCAGCCATCCCGTTAGGGTTGGACATGACCTGGTAGGATTTTATGGGCCAAGGAACATGAAACAGATGATTTTGGCAATTTTTCCTGGGTGTTAGCTGATAGTTCCTTGCGTTGCTTGGGAATTGGGGACAACTTTCCTAATTAATTATACTAAGGGGTCCTTATATAGCCAGGAAAGAGGCTCAGCTGGCCCGACGGGGTTGGAGATGGCCTAGTACGATTTTATGGGCTAAGGAACAGGAAACAAGCAATTTTGACAGTTTCGTGTGGGTGTTAGCACACGTTTCCTGGCGCTTCCTGAGGCTCGGGGATAAATTTCCAGAAAAAATGTACTGAGGTATCCGTAATAAGCCAGACAAGAGTTCCATGTGTCCTAGCAGGGTTGGAGATGGTCTAGTAGGATTTTATGGGACAAGTAACAGGAAACAAGCAATTTTGATAGTTTTTCGTGGGTGTTTGCCCATAGTTCCTGGCGCATCATGGGGCTCAGGGCCTAATTTACCAAAATATTATACCAATAGGTCTATAACAAGCAAGGCAAGAGGCCCTGGTTTTTCAGTAGGGTTGGAGATGGCCTGGTAGGATTTTATGGAACAAAGAACAAGAATTAGGTGATTTGGGAAATTTTTCATGGGTGTTAGCCCACGGTTCCTGGCGCTGCCCGGTGCTCTAGGACAACTTTCCTGAAATATTAGATCAAGGTGTTCGTAATGTACCAGACAAGATTCCTAGGTGGCCCGACGAGGTTGTCGATGGCCTAGTAGGATTTTATGGTCCAAGGAAAAGGAAATAGGCGATTTGGGCAGTATTTCATGAATGTTAACCCACAGTTCCTGGCACTACCCATGACTCAGGGCCAACATTCTAGAAAAATTATACCGAGGGGTTATTTATGAGCTAGGAAAGAGGTACAGGTGGCTAGACAGGGTTTGAGATAGCCTGGTAGGATTTTATAGGCCAAAGAACAGGTAACAGGCAGTTTGGGTAGTTTTTTGTGCCTATTAGCCCACGGCTCCTGGCGCTTCCTGGGGTTCACGGCCAACATTCCCAAACATTATACCGAGGGATCCATAACAAGCCTGGCAAGAGGATCAAGTGGCTTGATGGGATTGGAGATAACCTGGTATGATTTTGTGGGCCAAGGAACAGGAAATAGGTGATTTTGGACAATGTTTTGTGGCTGTTAGCCCACGGTTCTCGGCGCTGCCCGGTGCTTCTAGCAAACTTTCTTGAAATATTATACTGAGGGGTCCTTAACAATATAGGCAAGAGGTGTAGGTGGCCTAGGGGGGCTTGAGATGTCCTGGTAGGATTTTATGGGCCAAGGAATAGGAAATAAACGATTTTGGGCAGTTTTTCATGGGTGTTAGCCCATGGTTCCCGATGTTTCCTGGGGCTCGAGGCTAACTTTCAAAAAACATTATACCGAGTGGTCTTTAACGAGCCACGCAAGAGGTCGAGGTGGCCCGACACAGTTGGAGATGGACTGATTGCATTTTATGTGTCAAGGAATAGGTAACAAACATTTTGAGCAATTTTTCATGGGTGTTAACCTACGGTTTCTGGTATTACTTGGGGTTTGGGGCCCACTTTCCAAAAATATATATTGAGGGATTCATAACAAGCCAGCCAAGAGGCCTAGGTAGCCCAGCGGGGTTAGAGAAGGTCTGGTAGGATTTTATGGGCCAAGAAACTAGAAATAACCGATTTGGGCAGTATTTTTATGGGTGTTAGTCCATGATTGCTGGCACTTCTTGATGCTTGGGGATAACTTTCCTGAAATATAATATTGAGGGGTCCATAACGAGCCAGGCAATATTCCCAGGTAGCTCGACGGGGTTGTCGATGGCCTAGTAGGATTTTGTGGGCCACGGAAAAGGAGACAGGTGATTTGGGTAATTTTTCATGGTGTTAGCCCACAGTTCCTGGCGCTGCACGGGGCTCGTGGATAACTTTCCTGAAACATTATACCAAGGTGTCCGTAAAGAGCCAAGCAAGAGGCCTAGGTGGCCTGAAAGGGTTGGAGAAGGCCTTGTAGGATTTTATGGGCCAACGAAAAGGAAGTAGGCGATTTGGGCTATTTTTTATGGGTGCTACCCCATGATTCCGGGCGATGCCCGGGTCATGGGGATAATTTCCCCAAAACATTTACTGAATGGTTCATAATGAGCCAGGAAAAAGGCCCAAGTCGCCCGGCGGTGTTAGAGATGGTCTGGTAGGATTTTATGGGCCAAGGACGGGAAAGATGCAATTTTGGTAGTTTTTCATGGGTGTTAGCCCATGGTTCCTGGTGCTTCCCGGGGCTCGGGGCCAACTGTTCCCAAAAATTATACCAAGGGGTCTATAACGAGCCAGGATAGAGGCTCAGGTGGCCCAGCGTGGCTGGTGATGGCCTGGTTGGATTTTATGGGCTAAGGAACAGGAAATAGGCAATTTCAATAGTTTTTCGTGGGTATTAGCCCATGGTTCCTGGCGTAACCCAGGGCTCGGGGCCTACTTTCCTGAAATATTATATTGAGGGGTCTATAACTAGCAAGACAAGCGGCCATGGTGTCTAGAAGGGCTAGAGATGGCCTAGTAGGATTATATGGGCCAAGGATTAGGAAACACCATATTTGGACAGTTTTTTGTGGGTGTTAGCCCACGATTCCTGGCACTGCCAAATGCTCGAGGACAACTTTCTTAAAACATAATATTGAGGGGTTCGTAACGAGACAAAAAATATTCCTAGGTAGCCCGACGGGGTTGTTGATGGCCTGGTACGATTTTATGGTCCAAGGAACAAGAAACAAGTGATTTGGGTAGTTTTTCATGTGTGTTAGCTCATGGTTCCTTGCGCTGCACGAGGCTCGGGGCTAACTTTCCCAAAAGATTATACCGAAGGGTCTGTAACTAGCCAGTCAAGAGGCCCAGGTGGCTCTCCGGGGTTGGATATGGCCTGGTAGTATTTTATGGGCCAAGTAACAACAAATAGGCAATTTGTGAAGTTTTTCGTGGGTATTAGCCCACGGTTCTTGGCGCTGTTCGGGGATCAGGTCCAACTTTCCCAAAATATTATACTGAGGGGTCTATAACAATCCATGCAAAAGGCCTAGGTGACCTGCCGGGGTTGGATATTTCCTAGTAGTATTTTATGGGTCAAGGAACAAGAAACAGGCAATTTGGGTAGTTTTTCATGTGTGTTAGCCCACGATTCCGTGCACTTCCCGATGCTCAGGGACAACTTTCAAAAAATATTATACCGAGGGGTCTGTACCGAGCCAGGCAAGAGGCCCAGGTGGCCTGTCGGGGATGGATATGAACTGGTAGTATTTTATGAGCCATTGAACAAGAAACAGATAATTTAAGTAGTAATATTATGGGCCAAGGAACAAGAAACAAACGATTTGGGTTATTTTATGTTGGGTGTAAGTCCGACATTCCTGGTGCTGCGCCAGGCTCGTGACCAACGTTAAAAAGAATTATACCAAGGGGTCTTTAACGAGATAGGTAAGAGTCCCAGGTAGCCCATCGAGGTTAAATATGGTCTGGTAGTATTTTATGGGCCAAGGAACAAGAAAAAGGCAAATTTGGGCAATTTTTCGTGGGTGTTAGCCCACATTTTCTGGCACTGCCCGGGGCTCGGGGCTAACTTTCCCAAAAGATTATACCGAGAGGTCAGTAACGAGCCAAGCCAGATGCCCAGGTGGACTGCCAGGGTTGGATATGTCCTGGTAGTATTTTATTGGCCAAGGAACAAGAAACAGGCTATTTAGGCAGTGTTTCGTGGGTATTTGCCCACGGTTCCTGGTGATACCCGGGGCTCGGGCCAAATTTCCCAAAATATTATACCGAGGGGTCTATAACGAGCCATGCAAGAGACCCAAGTGGCCCTTCGGGGTTGGATATGGTCTGGTAGTATTTTATGGGCCAAAGAAAAAGAAACATGCAACGTTACTAAAATTTTATACCTAGGGGTCTGTAATGAGCCAGACAAAAGTCTTAGGTAGCTCGCGGGGGTTTGATATAGCCTTGTAGTATTTTCTGCACAATGAATAAGAAACTGATGATTTTGGCAGTTTTTCATCGGTGTTAGCCCACAGTTCTTGGCGCTGCCCGGGACTCGAGGAAAATTTTCTAAAAATATTATATCGAGGGGACTGTAACGAGCCAGACAAGAGGCCTAGGTGTCCCGCCGTGGTTGGATATGGCCTGGTAGTATTTTATGGGCCAAAGAATAATAAACAGACGATTTGGATAGTTTTTCGTGTGTGTTAACCCACGGTTCCTGGCGCTGTCTGGGGCTCGTGGCCAACTTTCCCAAAAAATTATACCGAATGGTCTGTAACAATCCAGGCAAGAGGCCCAGTTTTCTAGGTTGTGTTGGATATGGTTTGGTAGTATTTTATGGTCCTAGAAATAAGAAACAGGTGATTTATGCAGTTTTTCGTGAGTGTTTACCCATAATTCCTGGAGCTTCCCGAGGCTCGGAGCCAACTTTCCCAAAAACTTATATCGAGGGGTCTTTAACAAGCCAGGCAAGAGGCCCTGGTGGCCTGCCGGAGTTGGATATGTCCATGTAGTATTTTATGGGCTAAGGAACAAAAAAAAGGCAATTTGGGTAGTTTTTTTAGGGTGTTACCCCATGGTTCCTTACGCTGCACGGGGCTCGGGGCCAACTTTCTCAAAATATTATACCAAGGGGTTTGTAACGAGCCAGGCAAGAGGCCCAGGTGACATGCTGTGGTTTGATATTTCTTGATAGTATTTTATGGGGCAAGGAACAAGAAACGGGCAATTTGGGTAGTTTTTCATGGGTGTTAGCCCACGGTTCCTAGCGCTGCCCCGGGCTAGGGGCCAACTTACCCAAAAATTTATATCGATGGGTCTTTAACGAGCCAGGTAAGAGGCCCAGGTTCCCGGTCGGGGTAAGATATGGCTTGGTAGAATTTTATGAGCCAAGTAACAAGAAATAGATGACTTGAACAATTTTTCATGGGTGTTAGCCCACGGTTCCAGGCGCTTCCCGGGTCTCGGGTCTACCTTTCCCAAAATATTACATTGAGGGGTCTATAACGAGTCATGAAAGAGGCCCAGGTGGTCCGTCGGGGTTGAATAATGCCTGGTAGTATTGTATAGGCCAAGAAACAAGAAACAGCCAATTTGGGCACTTTTTCGTGGGTGTTTTCCCGCAGTTCCTGGCGCTGCCCAGGGCTTGGGGCTAACTACCCTAAAATATTATACTGAAAGGTCTATAACGAGCCAGAAAAGAGGTCCAGGTGTTCTGCCGGGGTTGGATATGGACTGGTAGTATTTTGTGGGCCAAGGAACAAGAAACATGCGATTTGGACAGTTTTCCGTGGGTGTTAGCCCATGGTTCTTGGCAGTGCCCGGGGATCAAGGCCAACTTTCCTAAAAAATTATATTGAGGGGTCTATAACAAGCCACACAAGAGGACTAGGTGCCCCTCCAGGATTTGATATGGCCTGGTAGTATTTTATGGGCCAAGGAACAAGAAACAGACAATTTGGGTTGTTTTGCGTAAGTGTTAGACCACGGTTCTTGGCGCTGCCCGGGGCTTAGGGATAACTTTTTCTAAATTATTATACCGAGGGGTCTGTAATGAGCTAGGAAAGAGGCTTAGATGGCCCTCCGGGATTGGATATGGCCTAGTAGTATTTTATGGGCCAAGGAACAAGAAACAAGTAACTTGGGCAGTTTTTCTTGGGTGTTAGCCCACGGTTCCTGGCGTTGCCCACTGCTCGGGGCCAATTTTCCACATATATTATTCTGAGGGATCTTTAACGAGCCAGGAAAGAGGCCCAGGTGGCCTGTCGGGGTTAGATATGACCTGGTAGTATTTTATGGGCCAAGGAACAAGAAACTGGTGATTTGGGAAGTTTTTCATGGGTGTTAGCCCACGATTCCTGGCGCTGCTTGGGGATAGAAGCTAACTTTCCCAAACAATTAAACCGAGAAGTTTGTAACAAGCCAGGCAAGAAGCCCATGTGGCTTGCTGGGGTTGGATATGGCCTGGAAGTATTTTATGGGCCAAGGAACAAAAATAGGCGATTTGGGCAATTTTTCGTGGGTGTTAGCCCACGGTTCCTGGCGCTTCTCGAGGCTCGGGGCCAACTTTCCCAAAATAATTATACTGAGGGGCCTGTAACAAGCCAGGCAAGAGGCCCAGGTAGCTCACCAGGGTTGGATATGGCCTGGTAGTATTTTATGGGCCAAGGAACATGAAACAGGCGAATTGGGGAGTTTTTCGTGTGTGTTAGCCCATGGTTCCTGGCGCTACAAGGGGGCTCGAGGTCAACATTCCAAAAAATTATATTGAGGGGTTTGTTACGATCTAACCAAGAAGCCCAGGTGGCCTGCTGGGGGTGGATGTGGCTTGGAAGTATTTTATGGGCCAAGGAACAAGAAACAGGTGAATTGGGCAATTTTTCGTAGGTGTTAGCCCACGGTTCCTAGCGCTGTGTGGTGCTCGAGGCCAACTCTATTAAAATTTTATACCAAGGGGTCCGTAACGAGCCATTCAAGAGGCTCACCTAGGTTGGATATGGTCTCATAGTATTTTATGGGTCAAGGAACAAGAAACAGGTGATTTGGGGAATGTTTTGTGGGTATTAGCCCACGGTTCCAGGCGCTGCCCGAGGCTTGGGGCTAACTTTCCATAAACATTACACCAAGGGGTCTATAACGAGCCAGACAAGAGGCCCAGGTAGCCCGCTGGGTTTGGATATGGCCTGGAGTATTTTATGGGCCAAGCAACAAGAAATAGGCGATTTGGTAGATTTTTGTGGGTGTTAGCCCACGGTTCCTGGCTCTGCCCAGGGCTCAGGGAAAACATTCTATAAAATTTATACCAAGGGGTTTGTAAAGAGCCATGCAAGAGATATAGGTAGCCCGTTGGGGTTTGATATGGCTTGGTAGTAATCTATGGGCCAAGGAACAAGAAATAAGCAATTTGGGAAGTTTTTTGTGGATGTTCGCCCACGGTTCCTGGCGCTGCCCGGGGAACGAGGCCAACTTTCCCAAAATAATATACTGAGGGGTCTGTAATGAGCCAAGAAAGAGGTCAAGGTGGCCCGCTGGGGTTGGATATGGTTTGGTAGTGTTTTATGGGCCAAGGAACAAGAAACAGGTGATTTGGGCAGTTTTCTATGGGTGTTAGCCCGCGGTTCCTGACGCTACCCGGGGCTCGGAGCTAACTTTTCCAAAATATTATACCGAGGGGTCTATAATGATCCAGGCAAGAGGACCAGGTAACTCACCAGGGTTGGATATGTCCTGGTAGTATTTTATGGGCAGGGGAAAAAGAAGTAGGCGATTTAGGAAATATTTCGTGGGTGTTAGTCCACGGTTCCTGGCGCTTCCGGGGATTGGGGCAAACTTTCCCAAAATATTATACCGAGGGGTATATAACAAGCTAGGTAAGAGGCACAAGTGTCACGCTGGGGTTGGATATGGCCTGGTAGTATTTTATGGGCCCAAGAATAAGAAATAGGCAATTTGGGTTGCTTTTTGGGGGTGTTACCCCACGGTTCTTAGCGCTGCTCGGGGCTCAATGCAAACTTTCCCAAAATTTATACCGAGGGGTCAGTAACAAGCCAGGCAAGAGGCCTAGGTGGCCCGTCGGGGTTGGATATTGCCTTGTACTATTTTATGGGCAAAGGTACAAAAAATAGGCGATTTGGGCAGTTTTTCGTGTGTGTTAGCCCACAGTTCCTGGTGCTGCCCAGGTCTCGGGGTGAACTTACCAAAAATATTATACTGAGTGGTCTGTAACAAGCCAGTCAAGTGGCCCATCTGGTCCATCGGGGTACGATATGGCCTAGTAGTATTTTATGGGCCAAGGAACAAGAAACAAGTAATTTGTATAGTTTTTCTTGGATGTTAGCCCACAGTTCTTAGCGTAGCCAGGGGCTCGGGACCAAATTTCCAAAACTTTTATACCGAGGGGTTTGTAATGAGCCAGGCAAGAGGACCAGGTAGCCCACCAGGGTTGGATATGTCTTGGTAGTATTTTATGGGTCAAGGAAAAAGAAATATGCAATTTGGGCAAGTTTTGTTGGGTGTTGGCCCATGGTCCATGCGATGCCCGAGGCTCGAGGCCAACTTTCCTAAATAACTATACCGCGGGGTCTGTAACAAGCCAGGCAAGAGGCCTTGGTATCCCATCGGGGTTGGATATGGCCTGGTATTATTTTATGGTCGAAGGAACAAGAAACAGGCAATTTGGGTCATTTTTCGTGAGTGTTAGCCCACGGTTCCTGGCGCTGACCGAAGCTCGAGGCAAACCTTCCCAAAATATTATATTGAGGGATCTATAACAAGTCAGGCAAGAGGCCAAGTTCACTCACCGGTATTAGATATGGCTTGGTAATATTTTATGGGCCAAGGAACAAGAAACAGGTGATTTGGGAAGTTGTTTTTTGTGTTAGCCCACAGTTCATGGCGCTGCCCGGGACTCGGGGCCAAATTTCCCAAAATATTATACAAAGTGGTCTGTAACAATCTAGTCAAGAGTCCTAGGTGGCCTTCTGGGGTTTGATATGGTGTTGTAGTATTTTATGGGCAAAGGAACACGGAACAGACGATTTTGGTAATTTTTCATGGGTGTTACCCCACGATTCATGGCACTGACCGGGGCTCGGTGCCATTTTTCCAAAAATATTATACCGAGGGGTCTGTAATAATCCAGGTAAGAGGTCCAGGTGGCCCTCCAGGTTTGGATATGACCTGTTAGTATTTTATCGGCCAAGGAACAGGAAAAAGTTCATTTGGGCAGTTTTACATGGGTGTTAGCCCATGGTTCCTGGCGGTGCTCAGGGCTCGAAGCAAATTTTCAAAAAATATTATACCGAGGGGTATATAAAAAGTCAGGCAAAAGGTCTAGGTGGCTTGCAGAGGTTGGATATTGCCTTTTATTATTTTATGGGCAAAGGTACAAGAAATAGGCGATTTGGGCAGTTTTTCGTGGGTGTTAGCCCACAGTTCCTAGTGCTGCCCAGGGCTCGGGGTGAACTTACCAAAAACATTATACTGAGGGGTCTGTAACAAGCCAGGCAAGTGGCCCATCTGGTCCATCGGGGTTCGATATGGCCTGGTAGTATTTTATGGGCCAAGTAACAAGAAATAAGTAATTTGTGCAGTTTTTCGTGGATGTTAGCCCACAGTTCTTGGCGTAGCCCGGGGCTCGGGGCCAAATTTACAAAACTTTTATACCGAGGGGTTTGTAATGATCCAGGCAAGAGGACCAGGTAGCCCACCAGAGTAGGATATGTCTTGGTAGTATTTTATGGGTCAAGGAAAAAGAAATATGTAATTTGGGCAAGTTTTCGTGGGTGTTGGCCCATGGTGTATGCTATGCTTGAGGCTCGAGGCCAACTTTCCCAAATAACTATACCGCGGGGTCTGTAACAAGCCAGGAAAGAGGCCTTGGTATCCCACCGGGGTTGGATATGGCCTGGTAGTATTTTATGGTCCAAGGAACAAGAAACAGGCAATTTGGGTCATTTTTCGTGGGTGTTAGCCCACGGTTCCTTGCGCTGCCCGGAGCTCGAGGCAAACTTTCCTGAAAAATTATATTGAGGGATCTATAACGAGTCAGGCAAGAGGCAAAGTTCACTCACCGGTGTTGGATATGGCTTGGTAATATTTTATGCGTCAAGGAACAAGAAATAGGTGATTTGGGAAGTTTCTTTTGGTGTTAGCCCACAGTTCATGGCGCTACCCGGGACTCGGGGCTAAATTTTCCAAAATATTATACCAAGTGGTCTGTAACAAGCTAGTCAATAGTCCTAGGTGGCCTTTCGGGGTTTGATATGGCGTTGTAGTATTTTATGGGCAAAGGAACACGAAACAGGCGATTTTGGCAGTTTTTCGTAGGTGTTAGCCCACGGTTCATGGCACTGCCCGGGGCTCGGGGCCATTTTTCGAAAAATATTATACCAAGGGTTATATAATGATCCAGGCAAGAGGCCCAGGTGGCCCTCCAGGGTTGGATATGGCCTGTTAGTATTTTATCGGCCAAGGAACAGGAAAAAGTTGATTTGGGCAGTTTTACATGGGTGTTAGCCCATGGTTCCTGGCGGTGCTCAGGGCTCGATGCCAATTTTCCAAAAAATTTATACCGAGGGGTATGTAACAAGTCAGGCAAGAGTCCTAGGTGGATCGTCGAGGTTGTATATGGCCTAGTAGTAATTTATGGGCCATGGAAAAAGAAAGAGGTGATTTGGGTAGTTTTTCGTGAGTGTTAGCCTAAAGTTCCATGCGTTGCCCGGGGCTAGGGTCCATACTTATCAAAATATTATACCGAGGGGTCTATGAAGAGCTATGCAAGATTCCCATGTGGCTTTCCGGGTTTGCATATGGCCTTGTAGTATTTTATGGTCCAAGGAACATGACTCAGGAAATTTGGGCAGTGTTTTTGTGGATGTTAGCCCACGTTTCTCAATGCTGCCTGAGGCTCAATGCCAACTTTCCTAAAAATTTATACTGAGGGGTCTAAAATGAGCCAGGAAAGAGGCTCAAGTGAGCCGCCGGGGTTGGATATGGCCTGGTAGTATTTTCTGGTCCAAGACAAAGAAAAAGGCAATTTGGGAAGTTTTTCGTGGGTGTTAGCCCACAGTTCTTAGCGCTGACCGGGGCTAGGGGCCAACTTTTCCAAAAAACTTATACCGAGGGTCTATAAAGAGCTAGGCAAGAGTCCTAGATTGCTCGTCGGGGTTGGATATTGCTTGGTAGAATTTTATGGGCCAAGGTACAAGAAAAGGGGAATTGGGCAGTTTTCGTGGGTATTAGCCCACGGTTCCTGGCGCTGCCAGGGGCTCGGGGCCACCTTTCCCAAAATATTATACCAAGGGGTCTGTAATGAGTCAGGCAAGAGGCTCAAGTGGTATGTCGGGGTAGGATATGTCCTGGTATTATTTTATGGTACAAGGAATAAGAAACAGACAATTTGGGCAGTGTTTCGTTGGTGTTAGCCCAAGGTTCTTGGCGCTGCTCGGTGTCCGGGGCCTACTTTACTAAAACTTATACCGAGGGGTCTATAACGAGCCAAGCAAGAGGCACAGGTGGCCTGCCATAGATGGATATGGCCTGGTAGTATTTTATAGGCTAAGGAATAACAAACAAACGATTTGGGCAGTTTTTCGTGGGTGTTAGCCCACGATTCCTGGCACTGTCTGAGGCTCGGGGCCATCTTTCCTAAAATATTATTCCGAGTGGTATGTAACGAGCCAGGAAAGAGGCCCAGGTAGCCCCTCCAGAGTTGGATAAGGTCTAGTAGTATTTTATGGGCCAAGGAAAAAGAAACAGGCGATTTGGGTAGATTTTCGTGGGTGTTAGCCCATGGTTCCTGGCGCTGCCCAGGGCTCGGGGCCAACTTTCCCAAATATTATACTGAGGGGTCTGTAAAGAACTAGGAAAGAAGACCAGGTGTCTCGCCGTGGTTGGACATGGCTTTGTAGTATTTTATAGGATAAGGAACAAGGAACAAGGAACAAGCGATTTGGGCAGTTTTTTGTGGGTGTTAGCCCACGGTTCCTGATAGTACCCGGGGCTTGGGTCCATCTTTCCAAAAACATTATACCGAGGGGTATGTAATGAGCCAGGCAAGTGTCCCAGGTGGCCTGCCGCGGTTGGATATGGCCTGGTAGTATTTTATGGGACAAAGAACAAGGAATAGGAAATTTGGGTAGTTTTTCGTGGGTGTTAGCCCACGGTTATTGGTGCAGCTAATGGCTTGGGGCCAACATTCAAAAAACATTATACCGAGGGGTCTGTAACGAGCCAGGAAAGAGGCTCAAGTGGCCAGTCGGGGTTGGATATGTCCTGGTAGTTTTTTATGGTCCAAGGAACAAGAAACAGACAATTTGGCAAGTGTTTTGTGGCTGTTAACCCACGGTTCCAAGTACTTCCTAGGGCTCGGGGCTAAATTTCCCAAAACATTATACCGAGGGGTATGTAACAAGCTAGGAAAGAGGCCCAGGTGGCCCTCCGGGGTTAGATATGATATGGTAGTATTGTATGGGCCAAGGAACAAGAAACATACGATTTGGGCAGTTTTTTATGGGTGTTAGTCCATGACTCCTGGTGCTGCCCACGGCTTGGGGCAAACTTTCCCAAAAATGTATACCAACGGGTCTGTAACAATCAAGGTAAGAGGCCCAAGTGGCCCGCTAGGTTTGGATATGGCCTTGTAGTATTTTATGGGCCAAGGAATAAGAAACAAGCAATTTGGACAGTATTTCTTGGGTGTTAGCCCATGGTTCCTGGCGCTGCCCAGGGCTCAGGGCCAATTTTCCAAAAATATTATACTGAGGGGTCTGTAATGTATCAGGCAAGAGGCCCAGGTGGCCCTCCATGGTTGGATATGGCTTGATAGTATTTTATGGGCCAAGGAACAAGAAATAGGCTATTTGGGCAATTTTTCATGGGTGTTAGCCAATGGTTCCTAGCGCTGCCCAGGGCTCGGGGCCAACTGTAACACCCTGCGTCTCACATGTACTAGTACTATGTATATTGGACATAATATGTATTGGTCAAATGAGCACCAATTTTTTGAAGTGATTAAATTATAGATTTGAGGGCTATATTTACGTCTAACGCTTAAGATGAGCGAGTGTATAGAAGTTTTAAGTCAAACTAGGAAGATCGTGACATGTTGTATAAGGAATATGTGACTCTAGATAAAACCTAAGGGTAATAAGGCTAGAATTATGTGTTAATATCAAAGGATTAAAATTTAAAGTCAAACGAATCCCCTAAATGTATATTCGAGATTAGGGAGATGGCTCAAGTGGCACCTCGCTCTTTTCGTGAGATTTAAATTGAGTTTCATTTCTCGAAAATATCTCTATAACAACTTTGAAATGAAAGATATGGGAAAGGCATTATGTGATTGGAATAGAAATATTTTGGGATAGATCACAAGGATTGTTGGGATTGTCTCAAAAATCCTATTTTATTAGTGTTATAGAGATTTAAAATGGAAAAATGCTCATCTAGTCCTGTTTTAATTCAGAAAGGAGATAAATTTAGTCTCAATCAATGTCCAAAGAATGAATTGGAATGTAAGCAAATGAAAGATATTCCTTATGCATCAATCAAGCCTAATGTATGCCCAAACATGTACCAGATCAGACATAAGTTTTGTTGTTGGGATTTTGGGGCGTTATCAAAGTAATCCAAGAATGGAAGGTTGTAAAGAAAGTGTTACAATACTTGCAAGGAACAAAAGATCATATGCTCACTTACACAAGATTTGATCATCTTAACATGGTTGGATATTCAGATTTAGATTATGTTGGTTATGTGGATACAAGAAAATCCACATTTGGATATTTGTTTGTATTAATTGGAGGAATAATTTCATGGAAGAGTGTGAAGCAGTGTGTTATAGTTGCATCCACTATGGAAGCTGAGTTTGTGGCATGTTTTGAGGCCGCAGTTCAGGCTAATTGGCTACGTAACTTTATTTCAGGACTTGGACTAGTTGACAGTATTTGTAAGCCTCTGAAACTTTACTGTGATAATACTGCAACAGTCGTCTTCTCTAGAAATGATAAGTATTCAAAGGGTGCTAAACATATAGAATTGAAATACATTTCAGTTAAGGAAAAAATTCAGAAATATAAAGTGACAATTGAACATATAAGCACCAAACTTACGATTGATGATCCTTTGACAAAATGATTACAAGCCAAAACATTTGTTGAATATGTTGAAAGAATGGGTCTTATGGATAGCAATGAATGACTTTTTGTAAAGATCTTATTATGTTTATGCAATTGACACTTTGAGCTCAAATATATATGTTTATGTTATTATTACTTGTTTTTTTCTTGTATACATTATGTTGAGAATTGACAGGTGTTAATTTAGATAAAGATATTCTAAACATTATTGTTGGACCATAATGGATTTAAAGATTTTGCTGAGTAATATACTAATATTGTGGTACATGGAAGGAATTATGTCAAAGAAGGGATATATGACCGTCTTGACTCATATTAGTTGACTTATTCAAAACGACAAATGATGTTGAATTTAGTAATGTGCACATAGTAATTGAAATATTTATTAAACAATTAAGTTATTAATGTTACATGTGCCAAGTGGGAGAATGTTAGTTTTTATGGCCCAATGTGCACATAGTAATTGAAATGTTTATTAAACCATTAAGTTATTAATGTTACGTGTGCCAAGAGGGAGAATGTTAGTTTTTATGGCCCACGTATGTTAATTTTATGGCTCACTTTAATATTTAATTACTAACTAAATTTAAATTGGATAATGTTGGTGGAAGTTATTGAACCGTTCAATACTCATGTTGGCAGAAGTTATTGTAACTTCCCACCGCCACCCATTATGATTGGTGGAAGTTACTATAACTTTCCACCACCACCCACTATCTATGTTAGTGGAAAGTTGTGGGTATGTTAGTGGGAAGTTATGGGTATGATAATGGAAAGTTAAGGGCATGATATGATTATAACTTCCCCTACACATGATGATAAAAAGTGGGACTGAAAATAACTGGTCCTCTCTCTGTCTATAAATACTGAAGAATACTGCACTTTCCATTAACAGTCATTCTGAAAGAAATCAGTGATAGGTAAAGAGAAAGAAAATTAGCATCTTGTCAAAAACACGAAAAAGACTTCCGTTTAAGTGATCAAGTCAAGTTTTTATGGCCGATTCTGGTATGTTTTCTTGACTGAACTAATGTGTTAAGTAGATTTATATGAAAATCATATAGTTCTACGATCTTGAATTCATGATAGAACTTACATGTTCGATTGTTTATGTTTGACAATCTGAATTACGGTAAATCCTTATATATCAGTTCTGCAAGAAACTGGCATTAAACTCAACAATCAGTAAGACAATTGTTTCTACTGAAGACATTCAATTGTTGCATAGAAGGTTGGGTCATGTGTCTACTGGTGTGTGAAATAAAGTATTTTCTACAAATACAAGTAGTGTAGCAGATATCTTGAAGAAATGTATTGTTCGTCCTTGTGCTAAACAAACCAGACTAGTGTTTCCAAGTAGTAGTATCAGTACTAATTCTCCCTTTGATTTAGTTCATATGGACATATGAGGTCCCTATAAGGTGCCTACTTTTGATGGAAACAAATATTTTTTAACAGTTATAGATGACTTCACTATAATGACTTGGGTATTTTTAATTGGATGACTTTACTAGAACGACTTGGGTGTTTTTACTCAAATTAAAGTTTGATGTGTGTGTAGTTTTTTCACTATTTCTTACTTATGTTAAAACTTAGTTTGATAAGGCTGTTAAAGTCTTAACAACGGATAATGGAACTCAGTTTGTGTAGATTTATGCAAGAACATGGGTATATTACATCAGACAAGCTCTCCATATACCCCTCAGCAAAATGGAGTTGCTGAGAGGAAACAAAGATATATCCAGGAAGTAACTAGAGCTATCAAAATTCAAGGGAAAATTCCTATATGATTTTGGGGTGTGTGTTCCAACAGTAGTGTACCTAATAAACAGGACACCTAGCACTGCAATACATAACTCAACACCCTTTGAGAGACTGTATAACAAGAAGCATTTATTGTCTCATTTGAGAATTATAGGATGCTTAAGTTTAGTCAAAAAGTTACAAGAACAAGACAAACTTCAATCCATGTCCATAGTTTTAGTATTGTTGGGATATTTTGCCACTCAAAAAGAATACATACTATTTGATGTTTATGAAAAAAAGATATTTGTAAGTAGAGATATTGGGTTCAGAGAAGATGTGTTTTCCTTTGATTAGATCACTCATCAAAAGAAAGTGATATTTCCTACAGTACCTTCTGAATCTTACCTATATAGCATGCCTATAGGAAAAGTACAGGTGGGCATTCACTCTCAACCTTTATAGTTGAGAAATAGTCAGCAAATTCACAAACTACTCAAGCCAGTACACCAAATTCTAATCCTCAGACTAATCAACAAAGGACAACTATTCTAGAGCCTATAAGGAAGTCAACAAGTGGGAAACATCCACCTATCTGGTTAAAGGACTGTGTCTCTCAACCTTCGTCAAGACACTCCATATGCTATCTCAAAGTTTGTATCTTATGGTAATCTGTCACCTAAGTATTAGTGCTACCTATCTATTTTTTCAACTGAAATAGAACCAACAAATTACAATGAGGCTAAGGAAGATCCAAAGTGGGTTGAAGCAATGCAAAATAAAATAGTTTCACTAAATCATAACAACACTCAGGACGTAGTAACTTTACCAGAAGGAAAAACTCCAATAGGATATAAGTGGATCTTCAAGATCAAGTATAAAGCCTCGGGAGAAGTAGAAACGTTTAAGGCAAGAAAAGCTGCCAAAGGATATAGTCAAAGAGAAGGAATTGACTATGAAGAGACCTTCTCTCCAATTATCGAGATGAAAATAGTCAGAACTATATTAACATTACTTGCCACTAGTTATTGGCATGTACATCAAATGGATGTATACAATATCTTTCTACAAGGAGATCTACATGATGAAATCTACATGAAACTTCCATAAGGATTTCATAGCCAGGGGAAGAATAAAGTGTGTAGGCTAAAGAAATTATTGTATGGCCTAAAACAAGCACCAAGACAATTGAATGCTAAACTAACAGAAGCCTTATTGACAACTCAATTTCAATAAAGCAAGTTTGATCATTCCTTGTTTATAAAAAGAACAACTAAAGGATTAACAGTTGTTTTGGTCTATGTAGATTACATGCTTATTACAGGTAATAGTTTAGAACTGGTCAAAGAAACCAAAGGAATACTACAACAAGCTTTCAAGATGAAAGACTTAGGTAAACTAAAATACTTTCTGGGCATAAAATTTGCAAGATCCAAGGAAGGATTCTTAATGCACCAAAAAAAGTACATACTTGAACTTATTTATAAAACAGGCTTAGCCGCTGCTAAACTTACCGTGACACCTGTAGACATCAATGTCAAACTCACTTCAAGAAAGTATGATAAACAATTGGGAATCAATGAATCTCAGGATCACTATGCAGATCAAAGCTCATATCAAAGATTAATTGATAAGTTGTTATATCTAACTATGACCAGACCTAAGATAGCCTACAATGTATAAACTCTAAGTCAGTTTCTACAAGATTTCAAACAAACTCATATGAAAGCAGCTTTGAGATTTGTAAGATACCTAAAACAAGAACTAAGAAAAGGTGTATTATTGTCAATCAAAGGAGATCTAATTATGACAGCATATTGTGATGTTGATTGGGCATCTTGTCCTATGTCAAGAAGATCAGTCATAGGTTATCTTATTAAACTTGACAACTCTCTTATCACGCGAAAATCAAAGAAGCAGACCACTATATCAAGAAGCTCTGTAAAATCTGAGTACAAAAGCATGACAACTACATTGTCTGAGATAATTTGGTTAAAAGGCCTACTAAAGGAACTGAGAATAGAACACAATCAGCCTATTGAAATTTACAGTGACAGTAAAGCAGCTATGCAGATTGTTATCAATCATGTCTATCATGAGAGGACAAAGCACATAGAAATAGATTGTCATTTCATAAGGGAAAAAATTGTGGAAGGACTAGTAGTTACAAGGTACATTCCAACACAAGACCACCTGCGGACATCCTAACTAAAGGACTCACCAAAGCTCAACATGAACATTTATCTTTCAAGCTAGGCATCTTAAATATCTTCATATCCTCCCATACCTAGCTTTGAGGGGGAGTGTTGAAGGATGAAGAAAACCTTTTACTAATTCAAGTAGTTAGTTAAAATTGTTAGTAGTTAGTTAACAGGCAGTTAACTACTCAACTTTATATATAAACAAGTTGAGCTTGTATTCTAATTATATGAAAAAGATTACCGAATACAATAAAAAAAAATTCTCTTCTTCTTCTTCCTCCTTTTAATCAGATCTCTTGAATCTGTTATTGAGTTCATTAAGAACGCTCCATTATATCCAATCATAACACAACTGCCTTAAAAGATTAAATTAAAAAGTCTCAAAATATTTTTTATTGACCCCACTAATAAAGGAGAAGAAGCGAGTAGTTCAAGCAGACAGGACAATCGAAAACTCATCAATTATTCTCTTATATATAAGTAGTAAAAAGTAATTTATTCATACATATACTTTGTACGCAATTCTAAAGGTCCTTTGATTGGTGTGGGATAAGGATTATAGTTTCAAAATAAAATATGAGATTATTTTATTATATATTTAATTATAGACTATAAATTTATTCTCGAGATTATTTTATAAATGGAAGAACAACTTAGTTCATGAAATATCCTCATTTGTTTTATCCCACTAGCCGAATGATTCTAGAATACCTCGAATTCAATGAAAATTACTATCTCCGTCCCATATTATATGACGATCTTTCTATAAATATTTTCCTCATATTATATAGGTACTTACTAAATTAAGATAGAACTAAATTTTTTTCCATTTTACTCTATTATTAATTAGTATATTAAAAAAAAATTAAAATTTAATTTAATGTATATTGATATAAATAAAGAAAAAAATAGTAAAATTTATTATTTCATTAATATTTTTTTAATAATCATATAAAATAAAAAATGTACATATAATATGGATCTGAAAGAGAGGAAATAATTAAAACAAAGTGTTTGAATTATTTATTGTTGAGAAAGAACCAAGCTGACTCCAAAAGCAAGTCATCAATTATTTTGTAGGGTTGTTGAAATCATGATGCTGGGAATATATATTCTTCCGCTTCCCAATGAATTTGAACAGTTGTCCACGTTTTCTCGAATTATATAATTTCTTCGTTTTATTTTATGTACTCCCTTCGTTTACAATTAGATGTCAAAAAAAAATTAATTTGATTTTCGTTTTTACTTGTTAATTTTTAGAATTCAAGATAAGACAAATTGTTTTTGCCTATTCTACCCCTAATTTATTTACCAAATTAGACCCCTAAAGCTTTTTACCCCTAATTTATTTACCTAATTAATAGGGGTAAAGTGGTAATCTTGCTACATTAATCATTGTTTTCTTAATAGGCGTGTCATGTCAAAACTTGACATCTAATTGTGAACGGAGGGAGTAGTATTTTTTTATTTGACAAGATATTTAAGAAGAAAAAAGGATGATTTGTGAAACTTGTGATTTAAATTATTTTTAGATATTTATATGATTGAGAATCATTTGATTAAAGATAAAAAAAATTAAAGTTAAACTAATTTCGATTAAAATAAGATAATTTTTTTTAACGAAAAAAAAGATTGACACGTAAAATGTGACAAAAAAGTAATAATTTTTATATTTCTAGATAATGTTTTACTTGCTTATTTTTCTCTTTATTATTATTGTTACTACTTTTTTTTTTTTAATATTTTGGGTAGTTTAAGCGTAAACATGCTTTTAGGTAATGTTTGTGTAATAAGATCATTGCATGTTGATATTATTCACCAATGTTATGTCCCAAATTAAACAGTCTACCTCCCAAATTAAGTTAAATTGATCATCTCAAACTTATAGTTTCAGGATATTTCTTTTGATTTGATCGAAATTTTTAATATTATTTCGAATTATCTGAAATGTCATTATTGAA
Source organism: Solanum aculeatissimum (assembly GCA_038996855.1). Classification (NCBI taxonomy): domain Eukaryota; kingdom Viridiplantae; phylum Streptophyta; class Magnoliopsida; order Solanales; family Solanaceae; genus Solanum; species Solanum aculeatissimum. Next base: position 1,554 of record JBCEWC010000652.1, on the reverse strand, counting down.
AAGTACCTCCTACCCCTCTCTCTTGATTTGTCACGACTTTTATCAAAAATTTATTACGCAATATCCGAACTCAATAATTTTAACTTAAATGATGTAAATAGGACTAATTGATAGGTGGACTTTGAAGGGTTGGTCACAGAGGATAAGGACAGCTTTTGGGACAGCTTTTGGTCTCTTTTGTCATCAATTATCAAAGTTTCACACTGTATGTATATGAATGGATCCATGTGAGTTGGTAAAGTAAGATATGTCAAGATACTCCAAAACACGAAGATAAACAAATGAATGACTCATCTAAATTATTATAATTTATTGGAGTATAAAATAAAGGATATATATGGTGCATATATGCATTTTGTTTTATTTTTTCTAAATATAATAATTACGTACAGATCGTGTCGATCTGACAGCTACCTTTATCAACTGATAATAAAATCCCCATCCAACCATATTATTATTCTGTTTTTTTAAGATGATCTCATCTCAATCTAATCTACTACTGCCTCCATTTAAAAAAAAAGATTTATTTGATTTAGCATTTAGCATGAAATTTAATAAAAATAAAAATAAATTTAATTTTATATTTTAATATTAAAATATATTCTTTGTGATACTCCGTCGATTTATTGATATCATATCAGTATCATTAAGGACTGGACTTAATTCTCTGTGATACTCAATCATATATTGATAATCTACTAATATCATATAGTTTTAAACTTTTTTTTAAGAAATAAAACAATAGAGAGAAAATTATTAAAGTCACAAACTTCTTTATTAAATTTTAAATTACTAAAAAATATATTGTTATAATACTCCATAAATATATTGATAGCATATATGTATAAAAATAAGAGTCATACAATTTAATCATTCAATTTAAAATGGATTAAAATAAGAAGACAAAAAAACTAAAATAAAAGAAGTAGTAATAAGTTTCCTTTTCGATCATGAGATGTTTGCGCTTCACAACTGTAGCATTTACTCACAAATGAAAGATGATTAGAACATTTATATTTAAACACATTCACCTTTCATTTTAATATAAGTTTGAAAACTTTTTTAATATTCTCTCTGTTTCATATTAGATGACCATCTTACTAAAAATATTTAAAATATATTGCTTGATTATTTGTTAATTCAGGATAGAATTAATTCATTTTATCCAATTTTACTCCTATATTAATATGATCTTCGAAAGTTTAAACAAATTTAGAAAATACAATTCTTTTTCACAACAGGCTAATTTAATAGAAATAAAAGATAAAATAATAAAATTAATCAATTTTTTATTTACTTTATAAAATAAAAAATATCTTTTAAACCTCATTCATGTTGGGCCCGTGCTGACACGGGTCCTACACCCCTAGCATATATAATAATTACAAACAAAAATATAATAAACCTAGAAAGGAATATAAGAAGAAATACTATCCTAAGAAAAAATATTATCTCAGAAAGTCTTTGGCAAGAAAGTCATACCTAAATAAAGAAAAACATGTTAGAAAATTCAATAACCATAGAAATTATAAAAATACGTTAGAATGTTTTACC
>JBCEWC010000651.1:0-51723 GCA_038996855.1 Solanum aculeatissimum | reverse complement strand
AGAAATATATTTGAGATTATTCTCCTCTTCTTATGTTTTTGTTGTTCTAGTTAATTTGAGATTCGGTTTTATAACACAAACTCATTTTTCTGCACAATTGATTATTCTTTTGTTTCCAATTCTTAAATTTTAAAATTCGACTTGTTTGCAAATGTGAATTATTTTGATTGAGTAATATATCAAAAGAATTGATACATTGAAGAAATTTATATTTGATTTTTTTCCCAACTATCTTGTTACAAACGCAAATCATTTTGTAGGAATAAAATACTAAAAGAAAGGAAATATTTGGATGAGCTCAAATCCAAATTTGGGACAATTTACAGGAGATTTGAGCTAGTCGAGATTGAAAAAAATTTAAATTGTGAGGAAGATGAATGGTTGAAATGTATAAATATTGTATAACTATGTATCAAAGATGTGTCACACATACTCTTTATATAATATCAATACATTACATATAACTATTTTCGTTATTTTATTTGTTATTACCTGTAGAGTTATTAAGAAGTCTTATGATTTAATGAAGCAAGTGGTCTCAAATATCAGATGTTGTTCATAATAAGCATAAAACTTAGTAATTCAATTAATTTAAATTCGAATCGCATAAAGCTCGTAACAAAAAAAACTCCAAATTTAATTATAAATTGAAAGCTCAAATTTCTAATTAAAAGAAGAGGAGACTCCTCCTGAACATTATCATGATATTTCACAAAATTCAATAAATTATAAGCTTTTTAATTAAAACAATCTCATTTCATGTAATATTTGGTAGGTAAATTACAATAATAAAATTGTATAGTTGACAAAAGGCTTTTGGGTAGGATCAATTGAACATTACTCATAAGTTTAATGGTTATGGTTATAACTACCACACTTGGGTCAATTTTAACGAACACCACCAACAAGTTGCCATTTGTTTAAGTCACTTTCAAAGAGAATACCATCTAATTTATTTTATTTTACCATCGAAGTTTTTAAATAAATTTCATTATCTTCCTTTTGCTTTAATTATTGTTAACAATTAAATAAATTTTTTTTTGTTTGTACGAATTTAGCACTTTTTCGTAATAGGAATCTTGCATTTCTCTACTTAATTACCATATCTTCCTGCATTTCCTAAATTATTTAAGACCATCAAAGCATACATACTTCTTCACAAAGATACAATACGGATGATTTTGATAAAAAAAAATCATTATTTTTCACTCTTTAGGTTTCAACCTTTTGTACTATTTCTATTCAGATTTTTTTTTTAAATATAAAAAAGATGTTTCCTGAATGCAGTGGAGTAGATAAGATTTTTTTTAATAAATTTTATCAGTATTTATCGCGAAGAATAAATAAATAAATCATTGGAATGCCATTATCTCATTTGTTACTCGTTTAATTTTTATATATGGAGGGGTCAAGGACTTCCTTGTAACTAAGTGAAGTCATTTCATATTATCTCTAAATTTTTTGTATATTATTTCTATGTCAATTCTTTAATCACGTTTTTTGGTAGTGCTAGGCTAATAGTGGAGTAATACCTTTTTTTACAAATGTCACATCTCACCCACTAATGTGAAACGACATACGTTGCCTATTCTCAATTATTCTTTGACACACACCAAATACTTTTTCAAATATGTCTTTTACACCATATTTAACCATACTTTCTCTACAAATATATGTCAAGCTCCAATTATGCAGTCACACGTGACATTTTTAAAATCTACATGACCAACATCTTTTTTTTTTACGGGAGATGACCTGCTCACAAGTGATAACTATTTAAAAAATGATAGTATATTTAACTCAATTATAAAATCTAACTCAGAAAATAAAATTTATTTAAGATTATAAAAAGAGACTAACCATCCATCGTAGCAGGAGAACTCCAATAGTAGGGTTCATCAACGGTGTAGTCACATGTAGTAGTGGATAATTAGTCAAATATCCGTCATCAAAAATTATCTTTATATATTAAATTTTGAACAACCTTAATGAAACTTTTAGCGTTGTCCACTGAAGTTCATCTAAAGGTAGCTCTAGCCCCACCATGCTTATTTCAACCGTAATGCATAGATATGTGACAAGAAAAATCAATCACAACATTTGAATACCATAAAACAATAGCAAATTAATTAAAACTAATTTTGGATGGATTTGACTGTTGTGAAAAATCACTTCAAGAATATGAAATAAATTTTTTAAAGTGACGCATTTGTTTTAATTTTTTTATATATATTTTATACTTTTTAAAAAAAATTTATCAGCGTACGGTTGTCCTGTCTGCTTCAACTTTATTCATTTTTGTAATTTTTTTAAAATTTCCTAGGATTATCTTTTTGATTAGTTTGAGGAGTTTCTGATTGTTTAGTCTACTTCACCGGGGTTATTGACATGTTTGCTTTTATTCATTTTTGTATTTTCTTGCATTTGACTATTGATGTGTCTGTTTTTATTCATTTTTGTAAATTTTTTAATTCTATTTTTTTAAATTTCCTATGACTATACTTCCGGTTGTCCTGCCTACTTCAACGGGTTATTGACTGATACACCCAAATTTACACTCCAAATGAAGAGTAAAACATTCGTTGATCAAATATAGAACCCAACAAGAGTTGGAGTCGATCCCACAGGAAATGCGTGAGAATATATCTATTAGCACTTAATTCTAGGTGCAATACCTGTTTTCAAAATAAATGTGCATAATATAAATGGGAGGTTTTTATGTTAAAAACTAAATTGCAAAGAGATTCTAGTAACTAACTAACAAAACTACTGAAGTTAAACAATTAATTGTGAAGCTAGGATTGCGGTCCCCGTGACACCCGACTAGATAGTCAAACTTAGGGATTATACGGTCATGATTGCGTACACAGAGTTAAACAAGTAGTTAACATCCAATTCACCTTTCGGTCCTTCCTAGGTGCATTTCATTCATCATCTTTCAGTCTCAGAATGTATACCCTTTATGCCCCTTGTTATGAACCCCAGGATGCTCTCATCTTCCGGTCTCAAGCACTTAGACTAGGTTAATAATCTCGAATTCTATCATGAACTCTTTTCCTAATCACCACATCTTTTTCGGGCATGCAATGAATATAGGCCTACCCTAATGCGTCGACTCATTAAGGAATAAATTAAATTGAAGAATTTTCACGATGTATACGACAATCACTCCTGAATTTCACCCCAAGTTCGCATATCTTAACTAGTTGTCATGGTTCCCAGTAAACCCTAGTTGTGAATTTAGCTTAGCATAATTGAAGAAATCAAATTATAACAAGATGAAGAAATCATAGATAGAATTTACAATTGAATAAGCAAGCAATTCATGGATTACAATCGCAAACAAATAGATGAAAACCCACGAATTTGATTAAAAACCCTCAAAAGTTTTATTCTCTCTCCAGTAGTCAATAATAATTAAAAATGAACTAAAAATGTATATATATACCAAAAAAAACTAATCCAACTTAAAATAGGAAAACTAACTTCGACATGGTTGATGGAAACTACACGACCCGTGTGACACTACACAGACAGTCACACGGTCTGTGGTCCTCCACTTGTATTTTCACTGTCGCCCGAGACTCTTCCTCACGATCAAATTCACGGCCCGTGGTGGGTCTCGTATGACTTTACTTCGCATGATTCTTCCTATTTTCCATGGCATCCCACGTCAGGCAGACGGTCAGCTTCACGATCCGTATGTACTCCCATGATCTGTGTGAGGTATTGTGAGGCTTGCCTTGTGTCTCTCATTGCTTCCTGTGATTCCTCAAAGTCCAAGTGTAGGCTCACGACACGATTCACGATCTATCTCATGCCTCACAGATCGTGTAAGACCACTTGGTGTTGCACTTGAGTATTTTGCCCATTGCTTTGATGCCCAGTCTTAGCTTACGTCATTTACACGGTGTAGTACATGACCCATGTACAACTTCACGGTCTGTGACAGTCCCCGTAGGTTGTGCCTTGGCAACGCCTTGCTCTATTCCTCTGAGTGCACACTATAGCTGACAAAGTGTTGGGCCACAAACGGACCCACGATTCATGAGATGGTTGACGAGCCATGAGGGCTTCCGTGAAGCCTCACTTGGTTCCAATTCTGATTTCCTCCTTCCTATGTCACATCCTCTCAGTTAGACGGTCGGTCACATGGACCTTGTAAGGCCACATGACCCGTGAGGGTGCCCATGTGGTCCTTATTTATTCCATTTTCCTCACTTTAAGACTTCTTCTTATCTCAATCCATGCTTTAACCTTATTCCTGAAAAATACCACTAAACAACAAATTAAACCTATAAATTTTCTTGAGAACTCACGAAAATTCCATATTAAAAGCGTTATAGGAGTCGTATTTTCACGACTCATCAACTCCTTCAACTTAGAATTATTGCTTGTCCTCAAGCAATCACCAAAAACAAACATCACGACACACAAATATAAGCCTCTGATTGTAATTATACAATAACCCCTAAATCAATCACATACACCCCAAAAGTAAACTCACAATGTACTTGCACCCAAAAAGACTTACATAGATCAAGTTAAGCATTACATCATATCCAGTTGATCCACATAGGCTTAAGAACAAAGAAGATTAGTTGGGTTAGCAACCAAACAGTGCATGGATAGTGCCCTTATTACAAAGAAGTCTCACTCACTACATATACATACAATACAGAGACTGGAATGTATACACTCACGCTCACAAAAGATTTTCAATTGACCCACGAGTACAGACCATATGCTTTCCCTTATTTTCACCACTTTATGATCACTTTAGGACTTTTACAGCTTGTAACATAGGCTCGGGTTAGGGTGTGGTACATTTAGGATCAAAGTGACTGATTTACCCCTCGAAGACACCACTTTGTCTTAGCCCTCTACTTTCGGTACCCAAATTCTTATTGTCCCCAACTTTCTTTGTTGTTGGGAACGTCTTCCACTTTTCTTCATTCTTTCTCTCTCTCTCTCTCTCTCTTTTTCCTTATGGTCACACTCCCAAGATTTTCCTTTCCTGTTGTCACTTAACTCTTTTTCCTTCTTACTCTTATATTTTTCCCTCAATAGCAACCCTCAATAGCCACCCTCAACTTAGGCTTTTGTCTTAGGATTAGGTGCACAATGTCTTTTTAAAAGGACCAGGGCTAGTAAAAGCCACCCTTAATATAGGTTTTTGGCCTAGATTAAGGTTCACAATGTCCTTGGAGAGACTAGGGCCAAAGTAAGGATTCAAAAATAAACAAGGAAGGTGAGTTGGGTGATAACAAAGAAAAGGTTTATTCAGGCTCAAGTTTTCGGTTCAAAGGGAACAATTTCATTTGGTTAGTTCATTTTAGGCTGAGTGGTTTTACACAAAAATGACCTAAGATCCTCTCCTAATCCACTCATTCAATTGTTCTAGTGGGACTAACCGGACTAGTTTTAGCTTACAAGAATGTCAATTGAATTTAGACAAATAGGCTTACACACACATGACACATATCCTACACAATTTAGTATTAAACCAACACAACCATACTTCATTCATCAAAATGCCAATTGGAAGATGTATGCAATGCTCTATAAAGATCACATAGGTTAGACTGGATGGGGTGCATGCACATACAAGCTTATTAACTTGGGCAGTTTAGTCACACAAATCATGGTTTATTATAGACTCCTATCTAGACCTATATTTATGCAAACAATACAACCTAAACATGTTAGTTCTATTAGATAATATACCTGAGAGGAAAGAAACATGGCAACAAAAACTCCCGGGTGGCAGGAATGCCCCACCCCCTAAAAACGATAATGAAATGCCCTCAATGCACATAAAATAGAAAATATCAAAACAAAGGGGAAGAACATACCATAGAACTCCCCAAGGCCCCAGCTTTAACCACCTCATAAGCAAGCCTCTCTCACTCCTCATGCTCCGCAATGGCCTGTCGTTGAGCTCAAAGTGCTTTGCACAACTGTTTCTCCTCAACCTTCTTAGCATCAGATGGCAGGCTGTGTTGCTGAGACTATTTTTTATCTTTTACTTTACGCCTAGGATCCTTAGCATATGGTGTAGGGACAATCGTTGGTGTAGGAGGTACACCCCAATAATCCCCCAGAGATGGTACAAGGGTTGGGGCAACAAATAAGTTCATCAGCAAATCTGTCGGGGGAGGTGGTGGAGGGGCATTGTAGTAAACAGTTAGCACGACTATTTGCTTTTTTATCTTTGCGACCGTGTTCAAAATATTTTCCACCTCCAGTCCTGACAAATTGTTGAACCGCTCATTGAAGTATCCCTCCAAGTTGTTTACTTAGTTTTGGAGAATAACTATCTAACTCCGAATGTCTGCCTGGAGAGATTCCACAACTTAATTCATGTGGGTTTAGATGATCTGCGACATTCGCTCCATGATCTGATCCACTATGGCCGGGGTTTTTCTCTGGTCGTTGACCAACCTGGACAAAAACTCATAAGGGACATAGACATATCCCGGTGCCATAGATGGTTGTGAACTGCTGCCCTTGAGTTGTTCCAACGCTTCACCCATCAGTGGAACACTAAAATTCCTTCAAATGACATTGGTTGTTGTGGGGAAGCTTGGGGAAATATGGCCAGGCCACCAGGCCACTGTACTCTGGTCCAGAAGAGCGGATTATTGACAATTTTGATCAAGCCAATATTGACCGCTGAGTAAGGAAAAAACTTTTGGTCCAGATACTCAGTGGTAGAGACACAACCTAGCCTGCATAGGGCTCTAATCAAGTAGGGGAACAGGAAGGCAGCCCAGTCACTTAGTGCCCTATCCTTCATCTCCGTAGCGATGACTCAGCCTACATTGATATCATACCGGGCAATTAGACATGCTACAAGTGATGCCTGTGATAGTTGGAGTGTGTTATCATTTAAGGTAGGTCGCAGGCGGGCACGCACCACAAACCACTAAAACTTAGCCAGAAATGTGAGAAAGGCCTTTGTAATGGGGATTTGTGGGTCAGTAACCCAAGCAACATCGACACCTTGCAAGGCTATTTATTGTGTAATCCAAATCACCACAGTGATCCTAAAACCATGATCAGACATCAGTGCCTCCTCAGAAATTTGGTGGACTTTAGCTACATATAGCCCGTTAGATGGCACAATATAGTCTGCCCTACGTAAGAACCTGTTGATTGTGGTCTCATAAATGTCCACTACCATAACGTGGACAAAAACATGCTCCAGTGGGGCTAATTTCAAGGCCCTATTTCATCTAAGACTTTTAGATCCCCCTCCCCCATAAAATTCAGCAGGGCAGCAACATATGATGAATAGAACTCCTCAATAAGAGTTGACCCATAGAATCCTGGGTTCCGGGGTATCCACCTAAATTGATGGAACTCAAATACAACTTTAGTTTTTGGCACCACATCCAGCTGATCCGTCAACACTCGATACTCTGGCAGAACAACCCTCTGCTGGAACCCCCCCAAAGCCTTTAGTGAGCCCATAAGAAAACATTTCCTTGGCTCCCAGGGTGGTCCATTGGGCTCAAAGAAAACGAATGATTAACCTGGTTGTTTCATCATCTGGAGTCCGATAGACAGCATAATGGATGGTCTCGTCATCACTATCTTGGAGCTTGATCTCATCAGTGCTATCGTATTGTTGGGGGCCTTTAGGATTAGAGACAGGGTCCTCTTGCTCATACTCTGGGGCAGCCGCGTCCTCCTCCCCTTCTGCAGGCAGGACCCTCTCTTCAGACTAGGGGGCCAAGCCCTGGTATGCTGCCCGGGCCCGAGTGGTGCGAGGGACTGAGGAGAGATATTTCTTGTATAGCACACCTTGGACACTTCAGAAGAATCATCACCCAAGCCACTACCTGTCCAATAGCTTGAAGACTCGGTTGGCAAATCATCCAGGCATGACCCGAGCTCCTCCCTGGAGGCTGCAGACTTCTAACGTGGTGCCATGATACATGCAGGCAAAAAAAGCAAAGATACGGTGAGCACTTTTGGACTTTATAGGATGACACGCTAACGGGTACTCAGACTTTCCCTGCGGTATAACAAGTGACAATGACCCTTAAGAGTGGCGTCACCCGGTCTATCATAGGAAAATTGCACTAATTCAAGGTACACAAAATGAAATCACGCGCTATCTAAGCAAATAAAGAACAAAATTGCATAACACAGCTTGATGGTCCCCTACAGGGACTGTGTAATGTGACACAATCCGTGAGATGGTCTATATGACTAGACATAGGTGCGTTGTGAAGGTACCATTTGGATGGGACCCCTACATAGATCGTGGAATATGACATGGGGTGTGAGGTGGTCCGTCTAACCTTCCTTGGGATGTTCCGTGAGGGCACCTTCTGGATGGGACCCCACACGGACCGTGAGAAGACACATGGGTTGTGGGAGGCATCGTGAGAAAGGACAAGAACAATTTCTGCATAGGATCACACAATGGACGACGACATAGTTCATGTGAAAGTACACGGCCCGTGAAGAGCACCGTGGAGAGCAATCACAAAAACAATTTGACACCCACTATGCGAATCCAGTGATTTTGCACACGGATTGGGTTCCTTGTACCATTCTACCCCTATTTATGTGATACACCTACGATTTCCACAATAAAACAACGTGTACACCTTAAGTCTGCTTCATACTCTTGGGAGAGCCTTCTAGGAGCCAACAATGGTGGATTTTCACTACCAACACCTTATCCTACTCAATCTACCATGCCAAATCACAATTTACAACCCCGACCTTCAATTTTACTCAAGCATAGGCACATGCAACTACAACTACACTTAAAGAAGAAGAAAAAGTCCACTTACTTGAATGAAAGATGATAGTGTGCTAAGGAATTGAAGGCCCAAACTAGGGATTGCTCTATGGATCGTGAGAGAAAGCTTTTCTTCGTGGTGAAAGAGAAAGATTTTGGTAGATTTGAGAGAATAGACGTAAGAGGAATGAGAGAAGTGTGGAAAATGGGGAATGAGGCATTTGAGGTTTTAAATAGGGTCAATTTTGACCAGTCAAAATAGGTCAAACCCAACTCCACGAGCGGCTACACGAACCGTGACACGTGACACGGTCTATTTGGACTGTCGTTGATGACCCTTGGTAGCTTGTCGATTCTCACAGTTAGCCTCACAACCTGTGTGATGTCATACGATCCGTTTGGTCATCCATTTGGAGACACTTGATCGATGCCGCACTAGTCACCTCTCATGGTTGACCTTATGGTCCGTGTGGTGTCACATGATCCGTTTAGCCGTCCGTTTGATGCCACTTGGAGAGTTTCAAGCACTTACTTGGACGTGCGCTCCACAGTCAGTCTCACGGTCCGTGTGATGACACATGATCCATGTAATGACCCATAGAGCTTACCTTTACCCATCTTTTCTCATTTTGAGCTCCTACACATGTGGTACCCATCATGGACCTCTTCAGGGACTTCCCCGTTACACCTGCGTGTACCTGCGACTAAAAACAATAACTAATGACATCAAAAATAACATTTTTTTCTTACAGAGCATGGGTTGCCTCCCATGAAGCACTTGATTTAACGTTGCGGCACGATGTGGCTCCTTGACTACTCATACTTCGTCAAGGTGCATTACCTCCACCACAGAGATTTCAGCAGCAATTCTCAAGTATTTCTTGACCCGTTGACCATTAACCTTGAACCTATGTCCAGTTTTAGCTTCAAACTCCAGTGCATCGTGAGGGAATAATTGAGAAACTTTGTACGGGCAAGCCCACCTAGACTTGAGTTTTCCTAAAAAAAGCCTCAGCTTAGAGTTGTACAGTAACACCTTGTCGCTAACATTGAAACTGCGCGGTGTGATGTGTTTGTCATGCTGGACTTTCATCCTGGATTTGTAGAGTGCAACACTCTCATACGCGTGCAGGCAAAACTCATCCAACAGATTGAGTTGGTCAAGTCTCAACTCTGTGGCTTCATCCCAGTTCATATTCAACTTCTTCAAAGCCCAAAGTGCTTTATGTTCTAACTCTACTACAGATGGCAGACTTTATCAAACACCAATTAATATGGTGACATCCCAATAGGGGTCTTGTAGGTCGTTCGGTAGGCCTACATCGCATCATCCAGCTTCTTAGCCAAATCAGTTCTAGTTGTAATCACAAAATTGGCCAAGATCTCCTTAATCTCCCTGTTTGAAACTTTATCCTGGCCACTAGTCTGTGGATGGTAGGGTGTGGGGACCTTGTTTTGGCGGACCTCTATACTTAGCCAGCACAACACGGAAGATCTTGTTACAGAAGTGAGTCTCCCCCCCCATCATTGATGATAGTTCTGGGAGTCTTAAATCTGGAAAAGATATTCTGCCTCAGAAATTGGGCCACACTTTTGCTCTCATTATTCGGCAATGCCACTGCCTCTACCTACTTTGAGACATAATCTACCGCCACTAAGATGTATCTCATGCGTAAGAACTCAAAAATGGGCCCATAAAGTTAATGCCCTAGACGTCGAATATCTTAACCTTAAGGATAGGTGTTATAGACATCTCCTGACGTCTAGAGATGTTGCCCTGGCGCTGATATTGATCACATCCTGCACCAAGTCATGGGTGTCTCTATAAATAGTGGGCCAGTAGTACCCACATTGCAGTATCTTCTTGGCGGTCCTGGCACTACGATGGTGGCCCCCTATTGAGGAGGCGTGAATGGCCTCCATGACACTTATCATCTCTTCCTCAGGAACGCACCTTCGAATGATCCCATCAACACATGTGCGGAACAAGAATGACTCATCCCAAAAGTACCTGCCACATCATAAAGAAACTTTTTTCTTTGGTGAAAGGTTAGGTCCTCAGGCATGAGGTCACTTACAAGATAGTTAGCATAATCAACATATCAAGGAATTAAGTCAACAGAAGTGGCTAATACCTGCTCATTGGGAAATTAATCATCGATGGTCAACCGATCATTGCCCCAGGAGTCATCCTCCAGCCTGGATAAATGGTCTGCTACCTGATTTTCGGTCCCTTTCTATCTTGGACCTCAAAGTCAAACTCTTGCAACAGTAGGACCCACTGATCAATCTGGGCTTGGCATCTTTCTTAGCCATGAGGTACCTCAAGGTTGCATGATCAATATGCACTGTTAATTGTAAAAATGGCTTTTTGAAAAGAGAAAAACATCAGTTTAAAACTTAGTTAATTTTTTAAAAAAACTATTTTTTCGAAAAAAGGGACAGAGAGTCGCCACTTAATTTTTTTTAAAAAGAAATTAAGAAAACTTAAAACTTTTAAGACTCTAACAGAAAAAGTCCTAAAAATTAGAGAAAAAGATTCGGATTCCTATTACTATTTTAAGAAGGTATTAGCACTTAAAATAGTTGTTAACATGCGGTTATCCGACGATTTAAAACTTAATTTAACTAACTATTCTAAAATAATTTAAACTATAAAAAAATTATTCAAGTAAAATAAACTAAATGATTTTGAAGGAAGCATCAACTAACTAACTAAAAAGGTTTGAAGTAAAAGTTATATATATATATAGAGAGAGAGAGAAAGTTTAAATAGGAAAAATTTCCAAAAGAAATTAACTTAAAAAATAATGGAATAACTTGACTACTTTCGAAGAACTTAAGCAAACTAACTATGTTGAAAATATGAGTAAAACTATGAAATCGTGTAAAAATAGATTAACACAAAATGACTTGTCCGTGGGAATTAATTAAGTTAAAATAGATTAAAAGTTAAAGTTAGAATCAAGTAATCAAATATATAAAATAGGAAAATGTTTATAAATCCCATATTGCAAATGAGTAATTACCATTTTTTCCAACTCTTTTCAATATTACTAAAAATTCCTTAATTTACTAAGGTCGCGTATATATTAAATAGCAAGCTGATACAAAAATATCACCTCATTAATTAGCAGTTTCGGTTGAGCAAAAAGGAGAAAATAAATGGTAAACTGTAATTATCTATTCCTAAAATCATGGAACTCTAATTGATGTAAAACTTTTTCATTTGTAACGGTCTTTCAAAATTTAATTTTCACAAGAAAAAAAGGAAGTTCAGTAACTTCATTTCTTGATTAAAAAAAAAAAGTTGCTGATGAAATTTTGTACAAAAATAAAAATACTTGTGGTAATTTTGTACTCTTATTTAATGTGTTTGATACAATATTTTTACACGATTCATTTTTTGTCACATCTATAACAGAGAAGTTAGACAAAAATTGCTTGTGAGTGCGTAAAAAATAAATCAAATACATCATATACAGCCTACACAGTAACCTCATGTGTTTGAAACAAGATAAAATAAATAAGGACATTATGAGTTTGATGTATAAAATACAAAAATATTATAACAATTAATGTGTATAACATACAAAATAAATACTTCGGCCAAAGTTTATGATGCATTAATGCATGATGAGGAATGCACACAATGACTTCAAGAATTTGTATATGAAACTGTGAATAGGATACAAAATAAACATAGTCTGAGTCAATGTCAGTGATATATTAATGTCTGTTGATAAACATAATTGTTTTATATTGAATATCTAATTCTTGGATCTTAATAACATGATACATAAATATTTTTAATCATAAAGTGCTGACAACTTTAGCAAAAAAGTATCGTCTCAAAAATATAAAATGTATTAAAGTTGTCCTACGGTTACTACATTACTATTCAATGTTGATTAAATTTTTGACAGAGAGTTGATTTCCAGACTCTTGGGCTTTTGTGGATCGTCTATATCGTTAACATAGCCTTCATTTGCCTTTTCAGTGCCATATCTCCAAAGCAATGTTGCATATCTTGTCCGGTGAAAATCAATATCAATAGTATTAGAAAGGATCGAGATTCCATGAATAGTGTTCCTAAATAACTCCACGCCTTCAGGTCCTATGGGTAACGTCAAATCATTTGCAAAATTCACGTTGTATGTTGCACCGAACCTTCATGAGTGGGTTGGAATTGTTTTCATAGCATAACTCATGTTCTGCATGTCAATAATTAAAAAAGAAAAACTCAGACTCCATTTTATACTTGATACAAAAAATATCAGTGTGCTTGAAACAAAATAAACATATATTTTAATAAACTATGTGTTATATACAAAATAACTCATATTACATTCACTTATACATTAAAAAAAGTGCACATACTTTAATTTTTTTGTATCATGACTGCTTCTATTGACATGAAATAAACAAGAACAATACAATTATTGTATCGCAATGAATGTTGTGTTATATACAAAAAAAAGAGTACTTCATAACAATTGTACAAAATATCCATGGTACATTCACTTACACACACAAAAAGTGCACATTAATTTTTGTATCATGACTGCTTGTTTTGACACAAAATTAACAAGAACAAATAGTTATTGTAACACATTGATGTATTAGAAGTAAAAATAGGCATGATTCAGTAAATTGGTACAAAATAAGTGCGAGTAACTTAATTTTGTATCATTATTGACTAAAATATAATATATACAAAAATAGAGCTTAGATTGATGTTGCTACAATAAATACAAAAAAAAGGACTTATTTTGTGATGATGAGTTATTGTATCTGATATAACAACCTAAAATTATATAATTTTGTATCACAATAGTATCATTAGATGATACACAAATATTCATATAGCAGTGTATTAAATTAATTTTTGTATCAATAACTAAATAACGTTAGGATTTTTGGTCTCAGGAACAACAAATAAGTAGTCAAAAATTGATGTAATGCACTGAAAATATTCGGGGTAGTCTAGGTCGAGAAATTGTTAGTGCAACTTTTCTACCCTTTTTTGGGGATTTTTACCACTTTTTGTTTGGCGATAGTTGTTGCGATTTTCTTCAACTTCTTCATGTATTCTTGGTAGTGAATCTTCTTGGACCTATTCTCTGTCCAATCTGAATTTTCATAGTCATAAGTTCGATCAGATTTTGATATTTGAGTAAAATCAACACTGAATCTTGAAGCATTATCCACGAAGTCTCAATAATGGAAAACAAGAAGAAGAGGAGAAGGGGAAGACGTACGCTGCTCCCTGGGCGTGCAGAAGAATGCAAAAATAGTAAATGTGAATTTCAAATTTTGATAGCCGTTCCCTTCTCTTGATTTCAGGAGATAATTTTGGGAGTGAGGTTGAAGTTACTGCAGGTTAATTTTACGATTTTGGGGTGGTTTGAAAAAAGGGATTTTTGTAAAATTTTGATACGGTAGAGATAAATAGTAAATAAGGTAAAAAAGAATGTGTAGTTAGGTAATTTTTTCTATAAAATAAGGGGAAGAAAAGAATTGGGCCCTTGAACCAATATCCTTCCTTAAGTCTAAAAAGGGCTACTGAAGTTGGGCTTGTGACCCAATTGCATCCTGCTGCAATTTTGGGCTTTTTAGCTCTTTCTGCATCTGTATCACTGTACTATATACACACTGTATATCCGTGTATACAGTGACTTTCTGGCTCCAAAACTTATACATCAGCTTCCTAGAACCTGTATGCTGCTCTCCCTTTACCCGAATGAATGAGGTTGACTCGATGTAGAGACGTTGGGTTGTCATCTGATGGAAATACTAGTGAGAGTCCCAAGGGACTCACGTGAGAGGGGTGTTATGTGCAAAAATAAATAAAGAAATTAGCATGCCTTCAACGAAACATTATGATAAGTATAACTCTCTTAACATTCACACATATAAACTACCACCCAGTGACAACAAATCATTATTATTACTTTTTAGAACATCTTTCAAAAAAAACAAAATCTTGCCATATACCAAACGTGAGAGACATATCATCACTAACAATTCACATACTTGAGAGACGTACATGGCAACATAACAATTTTTTAAACAAGAAAGAAAACATTGGTTAATCAAACTTTTAGTACCTAGTTCATCTAAGATAAAACAAAGACCCAAACTAAAAAAAAACTTGGCACCAATCAAAAAAGTTAAATCCATGAAGACATATCATCACTAACAATTCACATACTTGAGAGATGTACATGACAACGTAACAATTTTTTAAACAAGAAAGAAAATATTGGTTAATCAAACTTTTAGCATCTAGTTCATCTAAGATAAAACAAGGACCCAAACTAAAAAAAAAAAAAACTTGGCACCAATCAAAAGAAGTTAAATCCATGAAGAAGACAAAGTATAGAAAAAAAAAACAACTAAAACACGTTTAGGATAGCAAGTAGTAAGTCTAGTACATTATATTTAAGACAACACAAAACTCATTAACTTGAAACTAAGAACCAATACATGAACCCATTATCTTTGGAACTAAAAATCAACATATAAACCCATCAACTTGAAATCAAGAATCAACATGTAAGTTCATTATCTTTGAAATCAAGAACTCACATATGAGACCCCTTGAAGCTAAGAATCGAAACTAATGAAAGAAAAATAATTTGATCCTTGTTTCTAACTAAAAAACAATGTCATTATTTTGCCAAAAATAAGGACAATACCTTTATTCTATGACAAAGTAATCACACCAACAATGAACTAGGAACTAAAGAAACTTAGATGTGAATAGCAAAATAAAGAGCAGGGCCTGCCTATGATTGAGAATTAGACTTAAACTTAAATGACATTGAGATATGCTAAAACCAATGCCAAAGAGGTGCAACTGGAATGACTTCAAATGTGCAGGTCAATATATACATGTTCACTGCCTAGATTATCATGTTGCAAATTAAAACATAGAAATGTCCCAACTTGCCCAGCCACACTTCAAAGCATGAAAATGAAACAAAGGACATCACTAAAACACTTCAAGGTATTGCATAAACACTAATCACAACATAGATACAATGTACAAACATTTATTTGGCCATCTAGGAAAATAGAGGAACAAGCATGATTTTGGCCCAATCATATTTAAATAACAGTAAAACCACAAGAATTTTATATTTTTTAGGAAGAGCGATCAAATGTGTCTTGAAATTTTCCAACTTGAACAAAAGAAAAATTAGATTATTCCATCTTCACATATCCAACTACATATTAACAATAAAGTTCTATACACAAACTTGTCTAAAATGGAGAATGAAGAAGCCATCTATGAAACTTCCTAATCATCATTTAATCAATTAAGTGATACCAAGAGGCAACGATGATTACCAATAAGATACAACACACACAACTGTAGATTTGAGCCACACAACGAGCATACGTTAACCAAACAATAGAGACGTCGGCATGTGATTCATTCAAAGAGACTAAATCATTACTAATGAAACAAGCCAGCAAATCAAGATATCAAGGAAAGAAAATCAAAACGGATAATAATCAGTGAACCAAATGAGGTTGTAAAATGGGTAACCTAAAGTAATCCAAGCAGAGCAAATACATATCAACACACAGTGGTAAACATGAGATCATTACCTTTCCAGGTGCAGCGAACTGAGGCGACAGGCTCGAAGCAACCTTCTACCACAAGTCGAGAAGTCAAAGAGTGAAATTAAATCTCTAATTTCTTCAGAATTATACAACCCAAGAAGATGTCTACTTGAAATCAATTTTTGCGTTCTTTAAGGATTAAAAAAAAACCAAAAATCTTTTTCCCTTTTTGTTTTCTCTGAACCAAAAATCCTCTCTCCCAATCTCCCCCCTTTATCAACGAACAAGATACATATCTATAGGAGGAAAAGATGGATGAAATTAGGTTTTGGATTTGAATTCAAAATTCAAAATCCGAACGTTGTAGCATACGGGTCATTTGGTCGCTATTGTGGGTTGTTATCGTTGGGTGTCGTTGCTGCTGCATCGCTTTTGGCATCGTTTGGTCGCTGTCATTGCAGGGGCCTGGCGCTGCTCATCGTGAAGATGCGTGAAGCGTCTGAGAATAAGAGAAAAAAAAAGTGAGGGAGCGTGAGTTGTTTTAGGTATGGCAACCTTTGAGTAAATTCTGAGAAGCACACGAGCTTCTAAGTGCTGAATACTCCTGTAAAGTACAGTTTCAGACTGGCCAAAGTGGAAACTCGAAGATTTTTAGCAGCAAAAGGGAAGGTACTTGGCATAGCCAAGCACTTTGTTTCCAGTGTTTGGAAGATCAAACTTTGAGCAAAAAATTCAGAATAGTAACATCTAACATACACACCATCTTCATGACTTTGTACTTTTAGTCCTTACAGAATAAGATCGAGAAACATCCCTAGCTGTTCCCAGCTAGAACTCTCCGAGGATCTATGGTAGAATGGCTTAGTGAAATGACTTATAAAACAAATGCACAACATCTGAGGAGAATAAATTCAAAGGGTAAAAGAGAAACCACCTCAGAAGAGGGAAGCATAACGATGTGCTGCAAGAAGTGTGCTATGAGAACTTACCTTGTTTGTCGGTCATTATCAGTTGTGTCTGCACCTCTCTCGCTACCAGCAAGGTCAATAAAAGAAATCTTCCCAACAACTTTCCCTCCCTTGGACTCATTAACATCATTATTTCTTCTAGATTCCTTGACCTCATTTGGTTTCTTGACATCAAGCTGCAATATTGCATGTGATCTAGATGATTTCTCATTTGCACCAGTTGATCCAGTACTTCTTGCAGCAATTCCCCTTTCAATATACTCTCTAACAATCTGCACATCTGAAACTTCAAATTCCTGGAGTCCAACAATACACACCTGCTGCCGTCCATCTTCCCTCATACAGAGTTTCCTCCGATCACCAAGAAGATCAAACAATTTTCCGCCATATATCTCAAAAAAGCTGAGCCACAACTTGAACTTCTGATTACGATAAATTGGCTGATGCAACAACCTAACAAGATCCTCTGCTGCTCTAAGAGGCAATGGCTGCATTGTGTATGTCTTACCACTCCCTGTCTGGCCATAAGTGTTAATTTTGGCTGATTTTCTTAATTTGAGAGGGGAATGGGCCGGGTTTTGTTACAATTGGGCTGCAAATAGGTCTAAAAATTGGACCAGTTTTGAATTTAAACCAAAATAAAATGGGGTTGGAGGTAAGAAAATAATAATTGAGAAATTAATTAATTTAAAATCACAATCAAGGCTAATTTAGGATTTCAAAAACATAGTCGAATCGAATTAGTTGCTTATCTTGACCACGAGATGAATTAATATAAGTTAATTAAAAAGCTTCTTGAAATTAACGAAGTGAAATAACTAACTTAATTATCAACTAATAAATTTCAAAAAATAATCTATAAAATAATAATAATACAATCTTTGAAATGATTTTTTTGAAAAATTACGAAAAAGTAAGAACTAAATACGTAATTAGATACACAAATATATAAATATAATAAAGATATGTATATAATATACATATACATACACATATATACATGTATATATATGTAAGTATAATTTAAAAAGTTAAGATATTATTTACTAAAAATGATGGAAATAGATATATAAAAATAAATACAAACATGTATATACACGTATATATACACATGTATATATGATCTTAAAAAGTTAAAATATTATCAACTAAAAATGATGAAAGTAGATATATAAAAATATATACAAACATATATATATATATGTATATATATGTATGTATATATGATTTTAAAAAATTAAAATATTATCAATAAAAAGTGAATGAAAATATATATATAGAAAATATGTATACATGCATATATATGTATATAAAATTTTAAAAGTTAGAACATTATCTATAAAAATAATAATAAAAAAAAAAACTATATACACACACATATATATGCATGTATATATATGACTTTTAAAGTTAACATATTATATATATAAAACAGTTATACAATGTATATGATTTGAAAATCAAAGGATTATCATTAAAGTGCCCTAAAGAATTTTTGAATTTTTTAAAAAATAAATAAATAAATAAATAATTATCTCAAATTGTTGAAAACTTGAAGAAGCTCGATAATTAATTTATAATGGCCATGGTAAAAATTGGATGTCAACAGTTGTCCCTTTCTTTGGGTAGGATCGATGAAAGAGATCGTGGATAAAAAAAATTGACGAATCCAATTTTGACCGACCACATGTTCATCTTTTGAAAAGAATTCGGTATGGACTTTAGAAAATTATGGGCGGACCCTGATTTTGGGTTTCCTACATATCTCAAGTTACATGAGAACTCAGACCACTCGTAGTTCGAAACACTTAATTTTACACACGATTTTTAAAGAATTCAAAAGTCATCCCAACATCGAATTAAGGAGAGATTGAGATGCTTGGAAACGAGATTATGAACAATCGTTAGAATACAACCGAGTTTTTAACATTGAGCCCGCCTACATATCCTTAGACTTAGGAATCAGGCTATTTGTAGTTCGACTCAATCGGTTGAAAAAGAAATCTCTTATGTCAAGATAACCTTCGGTTCAGGAAGAGTGATGAATAAAACGAATTAAGAAAAAGAGGTTTGCAACCTCTTAACTATGAATGTGGCGCGCTTCACACCCATACTAAGAACTAATAGGGATATAATTTTCAAAACTCTTGATACATTGTCACTCGGATTGGGAAGATTACTTTCGGTGAGAGATGCAATCACCTAGATGTGAAACTGAAGCTGACATACCCAAAGAAATGCCCACACACCTTCTGACAGGGGTGTGGTTGGATTATGGTGGAAGTCGCTCTTCAACTCGCGTCTGAAGAGTTTGATATTTCCTGCAGACTATGTCCCAGTTCGCTGCTAAGAAAAAGTTCCATGTTGTGCTGCATCTTTGTTGATGTCGTCCGCACCTATGATTTGTTTGAGAATTCATCCTCTCGGATGCTCTCTACAAAACTAAGAAGAAAGTTGTTAGTGAAAAATCATAACTTAAATAGAGGGATGATATCTTTTACCATATCCGACACATATTCTTCTCTTTGATGGGATAGATAATGGATCAATATAATGTAATATGATGATGGTCTTCTTGATAATGCAATATAGGGATGATGATGATAATGATTCTCCATTGGTATGGCAATGACATTCTGTTGATAGAATGTTATTGCTTTGTTGATAGGATGATATCATCTCCTTTGATAGCATGACATGAATGTCCCTCTAAGCAGTATAGATGATGTCCTTTTGGCAAAATAAAGATAATGCCCCTTTTAGCAATGAACGAAAGTAATGGCCCTATCGGTGATGAGAACATAATAACCTTGGTGATGAGTTAGAAGTGATGGATCTCTTGGCGATGAACTGGAAGTGATAACCCTCTTAGCAATGAACGAATGTAATAGCTCTCTCAGCGATGAAGATGTAATGGCTCTCTCAGCGATGAGAATGTAACGGACCTCTCGACAATTTGAGTATGAAGTGGCCCTTTTGGCAACTTGAATATGAAATGACTCTCTTGGAAACTTGAATATGAAGTGGCTCTATCAACAATTCGAATATGAAGGGACCCTCTTGACAACTTGAGGATGAAGTGGACCTCTCGGAACCTTGAGTATGTAATGGCCCTCTTGTCGATGAGAATGTAATGGCCCTTTTAACAGTGAATGCATGTAGTGGCACTCTTGGCGATGCGCTGGACATGATGGACCTCTCGGCATTATATGAATACAATGACTCTTTTGACAACTTGAGCATTTTATGGCCCTCTTGGCAACTTGAACATGTGATGGCTTTCTTGGCAACTCAGATGAAAATGATGGTCCTCTTGACTTGAATATGCAATGACCCTCTTAACAACTTGAATATGTGCTAATTCAAAATTCGGGTGTGATGACACTTACCTAACCCACCAAGGTGAGTCAACCCAAAATTCAACAACTTAACAATAATGACAAAAATGAAAGATAGTAGTGTAATAAAATTGATAAGCTGAAGAAATCAAATACAAGCATCTTAAAAACTAGTGTCACATGTACAAGCTTTTATGTAGAGAATACTTAAATGAAATACAAGTCATAAGGTCTAGTCCTCAAATAGAACAAAAACATATAAATGGATCCTCAAAGGCTTGTTGAAAACATAAGCAACTACCTCATAAGTAATCCAGAAGCTCGATCTAAAAGAGAGAAGTCTAGCAGGATGGACTGGGCTCACAACCTACAAAATATAGCAAGGGGAGAGCACAAAACAATTGGATACTCAGTGAAATGGAACCGATTTAAAGTAAAGAAATGAAGAACACAAGTAACTCTTTAAATCCCAACTACAATCCACCGAACTACAACCTTGCACTCAGAAAAGTCCCAACACAATATAATAAACATATCATATTATATAGATATTCTCATCATCAGGCATAATATCTTAATACGCAAATATATAAGTAGATCAAACCTTTACTCACAATCTGGAATATGATAAGTATACAACTTCATAAATAATATATGATAATATAAACCAGATGTGATATGAGATGGAGTGGATGCCATAAAATGTACACAAAAAGATGCAATGCCAAATAATTATGATGTATGTCTATCCTAGAATACAAATTCGTTAATCTGATGACTGCCTCACACAGAACCTATGGGAGCCACACATGGACCATGTATCAGTGATCATGACTGACAATGACTTCTGCTCATGTCACTTGTCTAGAAAAGACCTTGGATCATCTGAAAATAACCTCGAACCACCGACAAAATACCTCGACTTGACTGGTAGAGACATCGTCCACCAATCCATATGTTACTTTACTCACATCTCGGCTTTAGCCATCACAAGTGTTAATGCACAATTAATAATAGATGCAAAGTGCATGATCACATTTATATCAAAGTATCAACACCATAATGATCTCAATACCATCAATATCTCAATGTCATTTGTATCTCAATATCATCAGTATCTCAATATCATCAGTATTACAATATCGTCAGTCATATCACACTATAAACACTATCTCGCTATCAATATCAAATGATTCACAAAATCATATAGATTATGAATGCACAATTAATTTACCACATAATATATCGCCACATGAAAAGTTATTCAATATGAAGAGTCATGATCAAGCCGACAATGGTACAATTCTACCCCAAATACTCAATTCCATACAAATAGGAGCATACAAGGTTCATTCATACTTAACAAAAGATTAGAAGTCCACTTGCCTTAATTAAAGTCTCGAATCAAGTCGATATCACTAATTCCCCCATCTACGGTACTCCAGCTTATCAAAACCTATTCAAATATGGCATCCCAATCACATAACTAATTCGATGACACTAAAATTGGATAAAAAAAGGGTAAAATAGTAAAAATAATTCAAGCAAAAAAATATAGCCGAAATTTGAAAATTAATGAATGAAAATGTTTCCCATGTAATAAGGAATTCAACGATGAAAATGATTTCAAAAACGAAGTTAAGATGAGGGAGAAATCAACGATTAAAGTTTGAAAATCAAAGTCCAAAAAATCTCTAATTTACACCATTAAAATCCCAAAATTAGAAGTTAAAATCATAAATTAATCAATGTAAATCAATAGAATTGGTTAGAAAATAATTACCCAATCACTTTTCCTAAAAAAACTCGAAATCCCTTTTAAAACAAAGCTTGAAGATTTAAAAATAGTGGAATGTGAAATAAAAATATCTTTTAATGAAGTTCACTACTCAGGCACACATACCACTCCATGAACGAGAAGGAAGGTCCGCGAACGGAGGCTTAAAGAGGCTGGCTTGCTAGCACTTTGGGAACGTGGTCCATTTCCCGCAAACGTGGTCCATTTCCACAAATGCGGAGGTCTAAATAAATTTACCTCCGAGAACATGGAGTTAAGGGCACAAACGCAGAGAGTAAGTGTCACTTGCACAAGAAACTGCTCACACCAGCAATACACAACACAATTGATTCACGAACTAGACCTTCAGAATTCGTTTAGAACCCCGTGAACACAAACCAAACATAGAACTCTACAAGAAATGGCGATCCAGACTTAATGGAACCGTCAGAATTCGAATGTGGAACCCTCATGGTCTTGAACTTGAGAAAGATAATTTAAACTAGTGCCAGACTCAAAAATTCAAAATATTCCCGAAAGCTCTAAAAATTACAATGAATCTAATTGTAGCATTAGTTTCATCACTCGAACCCACTAGAATTGACAGAATTGTAATACGAGCTCCCAAACTCTGAATGTTGACCAAAGTCAAACCTATGATCCAAAATGAACTAAAAATGCAACATTGGGTCTAAACTCTCTATTTTTACTCCGAAAAAGTTCTACAAGTTCTCCTAGATCAGCTTTGACATTTTAGAACTGATGGAATCGAATTACGACACTCAAAACTCAAAATGACCTCGAAACTTAAAATTTCTAACTTTAAGCCTTTTAAAACTCTTTCTTTCGCAAAACTCTAACTTTTTAGATGATTTTCTAAATTTGAGTTTTAGACTTATCCAAAAATGATCCAAGGTAACTTTTGGGAAGAGCAAAATGGAAATTTTGTTGAAAATATCAGAAATGACCTTTAAGGTCATTACATCATCCACTACTAAAAACAATATTAGTCCTCGAACATGAGATAAGAAACATACCTGAAGGCTCAAACAACTAAGTGTATTGGGCTCACATTTTTGACACCATCTCCCATGTAGCCTCGCTATCGGGCCTATGACTCCACCGAACCTTTACTGAAGTAATCTCCTTAGTCCTCAACTTCCTCATCTGCCTGTCCAGAATGGCTACCAGCTGCTTCTCACAAGTCAACTCAGGGCTCAAGTCAATGGAATCCATAGAAATAACATGATACTCATCTGGAATATAACACCGCAATATCAAAATGTGGATAATAGGATAAACTGAAGACAGGTCGTGTGGCAAGGCATGTCTATAAGGCACCTCTCCCACACTATCCAAAATATCAAAAGGACTAATGAACCTCAGACTGAGCTTACCTTT
Source organism: Solanum aculeatissimum (assembly GCA_038996855.1). Classification (NCBI taxonomy): domain Eukaryota; kingdom Viridiplantae; phylum Streptophyta; class Magnoliopsida; order Solanales; family Solanaceae; genus Solanum; species Solanum aculeatissimum. The sequence continues at coordinate 27,903 of JBCEWC010000651.1, read as the reverse complement.
CTTTCCGAATATCATAAAATCATTCAAAGGTGAGACTTTCAAAACCATATCACCAACTGTGAACTCCAAAGGTTGAACCCGCCAATCACATAACTCTTGTGGTGACTCTGGGTTGTCATCAATCTACTTTGAATTAACTACACCCGCTCAAGATCATCTATCAACATATCAACACCCATACTCACCACCGCTACCGTGTCAAACCAACCTATGGGTGATTTGTATCTCTGTCCATACAAGACCTCAAAAGGAGCCATCTGAATGCTAGAATGATAACTGTTATTGTATGCAAATTCCACAAAGGCCAAGTTTTGATCCCATCTAGCTCCAAAATATATAACACAAGCTCGAAGCATATCCTCTAATACCTGAATGGTCCTCTTGGACAAACCGTCAGTCTGGGGGTGAAAAGTTGTATTCAAATCCAAACAGGTACCCAAACCATGATTTAAGGCCCTCCAAAAGTACAAAGTAAACAACGAGCCTTGATCTGACACAATAAAATTTGGGACACCATGAAGTCTCACAATCTGACTGATATAAAGTTGGGCCAGTCTCTCAGTTGTATACTTCACTTTGACTGGAATGAAGTAGGTAGACTAGGTCAATCTATTCACCACTAGCCAAATAGAATCAAAACCCCCGACAGTAAGAGGTAGGCCAACAACGAAGTCCATGGCAATACGTTCCAACTTCCACTCGAGAATGGGCATCCATCAAAGGCCCCCACCTGGCCTCAAGTGCTCACACTTGACCTACTAACATGTCAAACACCTGGATACAAACTCTGAAACATCTCTCTTCATACCGAACCACCAATAATGCTGACTAAGATCATGGTACATCTTTGCTGCCCTGAATGAATAGAATATCTACACAATGACCCTCCATAAGTATTAATCTAATCAAATCACCCACCTTTAGCACACATATATGACTCCCAATCCTCAAGACATCATCAGAATCAAGCACTTCCATTTCTCACAAATCTGATCCATTAAAGATGAGCGGGCCTTAATAGAAGCAAGTACTCTACCTTAGTCTGAAATCTGCAACCTTACTAACCCATTGGACAATCTCTTAACATCTTTGGCAAATAGTCGCTCCTTAACTTGATATCTACTAAACTCTTCATGTTGGAAACCATCCTACTCAAAGTATCGTCTACCACATTGGCCTTCTCAGGATGATAGAAAATAGTCAAGTCATAATCTTTTAGAAGTTCAATCCACCTTCTTTGTCTCAGATTTAGATCCCACTGACTGAAGATATATTGTAGGTTGTAATGGTTAGTAAAAATCTCATAATAGACTCCATATAGATAGTAATTCCATAATTTTAACACAAACACTACAACAACCAACTCTATCATGAGTGGGGTAATTCTTCTCATGGGGCTTCAACTGTCTAGAAGCTTAAGCGATAACCTTCCCTTTCTACATCAACACACAACCTAACCCCACTTCTGAAGCATCACAATAAATATGAATTCAACACCCTCCTCTGGCAAGGTCAGAATAGGAGTTATAGTCAATAATAACTTGAGCTTTTGGAAGCTCTATTCAAATCCGTCAAACCAATGAAATACCATATTCTTCTGAGTAAGCCTAGTTAGTGGCGCTACAATAGTGGAAAAACCCTGAACAAAATGGTGATAATAACCAGCAAAACCCACAAAATTGTGAATCTTTGTAGCTGAGGTAGGCACAATCTAACCTCAAACGACCTCAACCTTTGGTGGGTCAACTCGAATACCCTTCTTTGACACATGTGACCCAGGAATGCAATTGAACTCAACCAAAACTCACACTCGAAGAATTTTGCATATAGCTTCTCCTCCTTGAGCCTCTAGAGTACAATCCTCAAATTCCTAACATGGTCCTCATCGGTCTTGGAATAAATAAAATATCATCGATGAACACAATAAAAAATGAATCCATATATGGCCAGAACGCCCATTCATTAACTTTATAAATGTTGCAGGGGCGTTAGTTAAACAAAAGTACATAATAAGAAACTCATAGTGGGCATACTTGGTCCGAAAGACTATCTAGGGTATATTTTATGGCCGAATACAAAACTGATAATGCCTTGACCTCAAGTCAATCTTAGAAAATAGTGCAACTCCCTGAAGCTAATCAAATAAGTCATCTATGCATGGAAGCAGGTATTTGTTCCTAACAGTCACTTTGTTCAACTGTCTATAATTAATACATATCCTAATGAACCCGTCTTTCTTCTTAACAAATAGAACTAAGGAACCCTAAAGGGAAATAATAGGGCGAATAAAGGCCTTACTCAACTGATCTTGATGCTACTCCTTTAGATCTTTTAATTCAATTAGAGATATCCGATAGGGAATGATAGAGATATGCTTAGTACTCGACTCGAGGTCAAAAGCAAAATCAATGTCCTGATTAAGATGGACTCCTGGCAGATTAGTAAGAAACACATCTAGAAATTCACCAACTAGCATAATAGACTCATAGAAGGTGACTCAACAACAGTGTCACAAATGAAGGCCAAATAAGCCAAACACCCTTGATCAATCATCGTTTGGGCCCGAATATAAGACATCACTTTGCTAGTTTAAGAACCCTTTGAACCAATCCACTCAATCCTCGATCTACCCATCATGGCTAGGGCAACGATCTTGACATAATAATCAATAATAACACAATACAGAGATAGCCAATCCATACCCAGAATAAAATCAAAATCTACCATATCCAATATAATCAAGTCTTCCCGGGTCTCATAGCCCGCCAAAGTAACAAGATAGGATTGGTACGCCAGATCCACTACTAAGGGCTTTCCTATTGGGATTAAAACATGAGCAGAACAGATATGGAATAATAAGGCAACTCAAACCCCAAGGAGAAATAAGAAGATACATATGAATAAGTAGATCTAGGATCAAATAGCATAGATGCAAGGCAATGGCAAACCGGAACAATACTTGTAATCATAGCATCAGAGGCCTCAACCTCAGGCCGGCCTGGAAAAGCATAATAATGGAAACCGCAACTACCATTTATAGAAGTTGTTCCCCTACCACCAGAATGGGTAGGAATATCACCTGTTCCTCTCCAACTATACGTCTACGTCTATTGATCGAACCTTTACCATGAACCCTAGTCTTTAGGGCTAAAAGTTTATCTTGTGGTGCCAAATTTCTTATCAGTGTTGTGGAGTATGTACGGTGAGAACCAAAATGAGTTTTTCTAGGGCACTGTCAAATCAAATAATTAGGAGATCCATACCTATAGCAAGATCTAGGGGTGAACCACTATTGTAATGGAGCACGATATATTTGGTAGTCTCCTTAGCCCATAGGCCTCCGATGGGAACTAGATGAACCCTGAACTAAACTATAAAAATCACGGGGACCTTGTCCTTACTTTGAAGCTGACAAGATACATGAACCCCGGGGTGCTGAAATGAACCTCCCCCTCTGGTCATACCTCTACCCCTTGATGGGGCACCTAAATACTATCCTGAAGTATTAACCTTTTTGGGGTCCCCCAAACTCCTCTCTCTGCATCAACTCTGCCTCCTTGGTAGCACTAACTAGTGACTGAAAGTAAGCTCCATTTCTACCTACCTAAATATCGACTATCTAATATGAAAAACTAACCCTCTCATAAACCGATGAACTCTCTCTGCCTTGGTCAGAAGTATAACTATAGCATGGTGAGCTAACTTGAAAAAATGACTCGCATACTCTAAAACTATCATGGTTTCTTACTTCAAACTCTCAAGTTTCAAGTGGCTCTCCTCAATAACACCTCAAGGCACGAGCCAATCATAGAATACATCAGAAAATATCTCCTAAGTCATATGAGGATACCTAGATGGAAGGGATCCTGTATAAGTCCTCTACTACTCTTTGGCTGGCTCACAAAGTTGGAGAGAAATATATCTCACACCATATGTCTTTTCTAGTCCCATAATATCCAAGAATTCTCTACAAGTAGTCAGAAACTCATGGGCATTCTCTATCTTCCCACCCTGAATCTGAGGTGGGGTTATCTTCTAGAATCTCTCATACCTTCGCTGCTCATCATCAGTCAAGGCATCTACTATAGGAACCTCAACAATCAGAGCTGTTAGAGGATGCTTTATTTGAACTTGGGCCATGGGGGCTTGCTATTGATCTGTGGGCTGAACCCCATCCCTAGTTTGTGAGGCACCACAAATGTTGGCTTAGCTACAAGTCTGCTCTAAAGTCTCCAACACACCTAAAACTCTCAAGAGTGTATCCTAAAGTAGTAATGTTGCAAACTCATGTGGAACCTACTCCTGTCTAGATTCCATAGCTAGCTCGGGGGAGATACCCCAATCATAATCCCTCGCTGTTGTGGCTCCTTGGCATCAACCTCTGGCTTATCATTGGGTAGGACCCTACCCCTAGATGGGGTCTCAATAGCAACATCAGAGGGTTCCTCTCCTCGACCTATAGCAGTAAAAGCTCTGGTCTACTCCATTTGTCATAAAGACACATGAACATTCAATACTTAAACAAGACTCACACACAAATTGATTAGAATAAAGCAAAAGAAAATTTAATAATAGTCTTCGTAGCCTCTCAAGGATAAGCAATAGATGTTTCCACAGTGATCCTTGAGACTCTACTCGATTGGGCTTGTACATATGTGAGACCTATGAACTTGGGGCTCTGATACCAAATTGTTATAACCCAAAATCTGGGTATGATAGCACTCACCTAACCCACTAAGGAGAGTCAACCTAAAACCTAATAACTTAACAATAATGAAAAAATTGGAAGATAACAGTCTAATAAGATAGATAAGAGGAGAAAATCAAATACAACCATCCCAAGAACTGGTGTCACATGCACAAGCCTCTATGTAGAGAATACTCAAATAAAATATAAGTCATAATGTCTAGTCCTTAAATAGAATGAAAACATAGAAATGGATCCTCAAAAGCCTGCTGAAGAGATAAGGAACTACCTCATAAGTAATCTAGAAGCTCTATTCAAAAGAGAGAAGTCTAACAGGATGAACCAAGCTGACAACCTAAAAAAATATAGCAAAGCGTGAGGACAAAACAATTAGGTACTCAATGAAATGGAACTAACTTAAAGTAAAGCAATGAGAACTCAAGTAACTCCTCAAATCCAAACCACAATCCACCAAACTACAACCTTGCACTTAGAAAAGTCCCAGCACAATGTAATAAATAGATCATAGTAATATAGATATCCTCATCATCTGACATAATATCTCAATACACAAGTATATAAGTAGATTAAACCCTTACTCATAATCAGGAATATGATAAGTATACAACCTCATAAATAATATATGAAAATATCAACCAGATATTATATAAGATGGAGTGGATGCCATGAAATGTACATAATAAGATGTAATATCAAATAATCGTGGCATATGTCTATTCTACAATACAAATTTGATGATTAGATGACTGCCTCAGATGGAACCTATGGGGGCCACAAATGGACCATGTATCAGTGATCATAGTCGACAATGACTTCAACTCATGTCAACTATCTAGAAATGACCTCAGACTATGCATAAATGACTTCAGACTGCTAACTTATTACCTCGGCTCGACCGGTATAGATCGCAACCACCAATTCACATGTTACCTTACTCACATCTTGGTCATAACAATCATAAGTGTTAATGCACAAATAATAATATATGTAAAGTGCATAATCACATTTATATCATAGTATCAACACTATAATGATCTCAATACCATCAATATCTCAATGTCATCTATGTCTCAATATCTCAATATCATCAGTCATATCACACTATAAACATCATCTCGCTATCAATATAAAATGATTCACAAAATCACATAGATTATGAATGCACAATTAATTTATAACACAATATATCGCCACATGAACAATGATTCAATATGTAGAGTCATGATCAAGCCTACAATGGTACATATCTACCCCCAAATACTTAATTACATACACATAGGAGCATACAACGTTAATTCATACTTAACAAAAGGTTAGAGGTTCACTTACCTCAATTAATGTCTCAAATCAAGTCAAAACCATTGTATTTCCCTTTATACGGTATTCCAACTCACCAAAATCTATTCAAATATGGCATTCCAATCACATAAAAAATCCAATGATACTAAAATCAATTAATTCGTAGAAAAATGGTAAAAACTTTCATGTAAAAAATGTAGCCAAAATGTGATGACCCTCTAGGCCATTCCTGTGGTTCTATGAATATTTTATCAATTTGATCATTTGTATAGTGACCGTGGGATATTTGTGAGTTATTGACACCGATTGTTCGATCATTGGGTGAATCGTTTGACATTTATGTAGTATTTTGAGTTAAATGAAAGATTATGACCGTGAAATGAATTTTTAGGTAAAGTCCTTGTAAATGACCATGGAGAAAAATTCTGACGGTTCCATCATCTCTGGAATGAAAAATCTAGGATAGGAGCAAGCTTGGTACAGTTATGTCGAGTTTTGCAAATTTAGCCTCCGAAATAGGTCACTAGTTGACTTTAGTTAATTTCCTCAAGAAATATGCCCCAAATGAAAATTATGATCATACCATTGGATTCAAAATGTCGAGTTTGGTCTATGAGAACCTTTCGTTTGATTCTCGGGGCTTTCATATATATTTTGATCCCTTCAGTAGTTTTTGTTATTGGGAAATGTGATCCACATTGGATTAAAATGACCTCCGATGGAAAATTCGACTACATCGTTGAGTCTAGAATGCCATTTTCAATCAGATTTTATATATGGATTGTATTTTTGTAACTTCGGATGAGATCAGAGAATCAAAATTAGATTTGAGCAGTTGCTGAAAAATAAAAGCGGCCGGTGATGTGGCCCGACCATAGGACACCACGTGTCAAAGGCGACAAAGTGATATATGTACTCAAAATTCGCTCCAGAAATGAAAAACACGTAAGCCAGTTTTTGATCAATGATTTCTCCTGCATTTTTGGTCTAATTTTGATGATTCAAAAGGCTAACTTGTGTATTTTTCTAAGAGGAACATTGTAGAAGCTTCAAAAATTGATTTCGGCATGCTATTTGAGGTAAAAATTGTGTGTTTTGCTGCTGTATCATGTCGTTATTTTTGAAACATTAAGTTGCTATTTCTTATCCGGTTTGAGTCATATGTTTTTGAAATTTGGGTCTATTTTGTGTATTTTTACAAGGCTCACTTCATGGTAAAGTCAGAATTAATTGATAGAGCTTTGTTTGGTGCGAAAATAAAATTTTAGCTGCAGTTTATGTTTGCTTTTTTTGAAACCTTTGTGTTATGATATCTCGACCGTTTCTTATAAGAATTTAGTAAAATTTATGTCTAAATTGTACTACTTTTTGAGAAATACATCGTGGTATATTCAAATTCTGTTAATTTGATTGAATTTCTAAGGAATTTGGCTGAGAAGTTGCTGTACGTATATGTTATTTTCTGTAAGAAATGTCATTTTATTTTTGGGCGGTTTTTGAATATTCTGATCTTCATTTTGAGCTCAAAGTTTTGGCTATAGACTCAGAGTGACGTAAGGATCAGTTTACAGGGGTTGGTTGGTATTTTAGGCATTGGCTCCATGTTCTCTATTTTAGTCCCAATTGACCTATTGTCCTCCGTTTCTCGAGATATTACAGTCAAAATAGTCGTAATTATATTGTGACTCATATGTTAATAGCTGAGCAGTATTTGGAGGTGGTCAAACAGGGCAAAGCTTGCGTGCACTGTAGACTCGCCTTCCAGGTAGGCTAGGCTTCTTTATCTCTTAGATTGAGCTAAAATAGGTATTATGATTGTATGTGGACTAAACCTACTGAGATATATATGTGGTATGTAATGATATGATATGTATGGATTATTTATAATGATATGAGATACTAGTTACTGTAATAAGTGTGATATTAGCTATAACTATAATATTAACTGAGTTCTGACACTGTTGAACTACGGAAAGGCCTAGTAAAGGTAGGATATGGGTAGATGCCATGTGACAGGTATATTTTCTGGATTAACTCCTTTCTGTATGAATGTGTAGCCTAATGTTACTGAGATATGCTGGCTGTGACGTTGTCTGTTGATGATACAATCGTACTGTGGGCTGATTCTGGTATAGATTTTATTCTGATGGGCTTGGTTGTTCTGGATACTTGTGATATACCTATGATTATCCATGTTTACACTGAGTACTTTTGATTGACAAGATTATGGTGTATTTGGCTTTGGGTGGGCATGACCCTACATTAGTCTGTGAGATGTATACTTCTGGATGCATATGTAGCCTAGTGCTGTGATACATGTTAGCTTGTGAGACTAGTTATTGACTATTTATTATACTGTGGACTTGTCTTGATATATATATGATTCTGATAACCCTATTTGTTCTAGATACCTGTGATACAGTTATGACCATCCATGTTTATTCAAGTGCTTGTGGCTGGCTAGGTTGCAATATATTTTTCTCTGGAAAACATGAGTCTATAATATTTCTGGGAGATGTATGCCCATATATACAGTTGGTAATCATTGTATATTTGTTAAACTTACCTGATGTGATTTTTTTAAAGAGATATATGCCATATCTTACGAGAGTCATTAGGTTATCTATGATTCTTGAGACTACTATCTTATTCTGGAGATCACCATATTACTAGTGGATCGACACATAGTTGCCTTTGTGAGTGCCCTTTGTATCTGTTGGGCTGTGGTATGATTATGGATAGGTGACACACCTCTAATTAGTTGTTCTCTTTGGGCCTTTGCTTAGGCTTAAGTCGTTGCTATCCTAGAGTCACTATGCATAGAACCACACAGTTCCATATACATTTCTTGATCGAGTGTCACGTACCAACATGATATACATTTCTGGATCGAGTGTCGTGTACCAACATAATATATATTTCTAAATTGACTATCACATACCGACATGATATATATTTTTGGATCAAATATCACGTACTGAGACAACATATATTTTTGGATCAAGTGTCACATGTCAACACGATATATATTTCTAGATCAGTATCATATGCCAACACAATATACATTTCTAGATCGGGTATCACATACTGAAATAATATACATTTCTGGATATGTACCGACACGATATATATTTCTGGATCAGGTGTCACGTACCGACATGATATATACATTTCTAGATTAGATGTCATATATTGACATAATATATATTTTTAGATCGGGTGTCACATGTCGACATAATAGATATTTCTGGATCGGGTACCACGTGTTGACATAATATACATTTCTGGATAGGGTGTCACGTACCAACATAATATATATTTTTGGATTGGGTGTCACGTACCGATATAATATACATTTCTGGATCAGGTGTCACGTACTGACACAATGTACATTTTTAGATTGGGTAACTCATTCCATCATGATGAGGAAATTCATTCTTTCACGGGAGATTCACGCTACCATTATATATGTACATACTTGGATTGAGTGTCATGTTTTGACATAGGATCAAGTATCATGTTTTGACACTAGATCGAGTGTCACGTTTTAACATAGGACCGAGTAACACGTTTTAACATAGGATCAAGGTTAGGATGCGACGATTCAACATGGGCTATACTGTTCTATACAAGTTCTGCCAGGATATGATTCTATACCTTGATTGTGCGTGGGTGCTCCTTCTGGGCCTATAGGGGCTTAGGGGGCGTAGAGGCATAGATATTAGAGCCTTACACCCACACACAACCCCACACCTTGACTATATGATATTGAGTTTATGTTTTCAGCTGTGATTCTATCAGTTAGGTCATGATATATTGCTTGATTCTGGCCATTGTGATATGCTGATACCACCGATATACTCACTATTGTGTCAGGTTGAGATTTGCCAGTTTTACTATAATTTACTACATCTGGGCATTCTATATTTACTATATTTTACTCGGTCGGCCGATGATGCCTATTGTGGGCCTTTCATCGGTACTCACACCTAATTTTGTACATCTACTCATGGTGCAGGTCCAGGTATGAGTCATGGACATTGATTAGGATCTTGTTGATAGGTTAGAAAACTTTGGTAAGCATTAAAGACTTCAGATATTCTATTGTCTTCTTTTGTTTTGGGCCATCATTTGTATTCAGACACTGACCTTGTATAGTTATAGGTTGGCTTGTATATGTAAGGGTTCTTGTAGTTATATATATTATTATGTATATTTTTCATTTGGAGTCTATTGTAGCTCTGTACAAGCGACTTTCAAGTCTTGGGTAGATTGTGTTTGTTGTATCTATATGTTGCTAGTATCTTGACACTAGTAATTCAGGACATGTGCCGTGGGTATTGGGTTGGATTGCCTGTAGGTGGGCAGAGACCATCATGACTTGAGAGGTTGGGTTATGACAAGGTGGTATCAGAGCCTTAGGTTCATTGAGATCATCTGTACAAAGCTACTGTCTAGTAGTGTCTTGTGGATGGGTGTGGAGACATTCGTGTCTTATCTCTAGGAGGCTACGAGATGTTTAGGAAACTTCTTGTGTTATTAATTCTGGTCATGTAATAGTGCCAATCATTTGTCAACTTCCTTAAATCTGATTTGATTCACTATTTAGCGCTTGCACTATGTAGAGGGTAGATTCTAGGGCAGGGGTAGCACTGTATCATCCCCAGATAGGGAGCAACCCCTAGAGGCCGTTGAGCAGAGACTAGATGCCTTTAAATTTTAGCAGTTGGATAGGAAGACTACGAGCATTGAGATTATAAGAGCCCCAATGATATGCTTTATAATCAGTTACTTATCTAGCGGTGACTGTGTATGGAACTATGGGATATGTTGTTGAGGTTGGGACTCTGTAAAATTGATACTTGTACGTTAGTGGCTGTTTAAAGGTTGTGTGGGCTGTGAATACTTCTTTATAGAGTCCTGTGATATATATATATAATTTTTTATATAGTTATTAATCATTGTGCACTTATTCTCCCTTCCTAACATTGGCATTACCTACTATAGTCTGAGAGAGGTGATAAATATACTTGGTTGGGCTTTGTGACTCTTGCCTTGAGGTACAATGTTGTTGGATCTCTGGATAGACTAGTGAGTGGAAGACTATTCCTATACTTCAAGTCTTGGATGACGCTCCCATGCTATGAGCTCTGTTGGCCATGTCCAAGTGTTTGAGATCTGAGTGGCATGCCCCATGGTCTTAGTCTCTAGTGGCCATGATTGGGATGTGGAGTTACGAATGTCGATTTTGAGGTCCGAGCACCTGTCAATTATTCATTGGGTCTGGAACCCTATAAATTATTTTTTGGGCTTTTTTTGTGGGTTCTATTGATAATATCCTGGTATATTCACATAGTTGATAGCAGTATGCCTAGCATCTTCAGATTGTGCTACTAACACTCAGAGATCACAGGTTAGATATTAAATTTTCTAAATGTGAGTTTTGGCTTGAGTATGTGACTTTCTCGGGGCACGTGGTATCCAAAGAGGGTATGATGGTGGATCTAGGTAAGATAGTGGTGACTTATGGCTAGCCTAAACCTACTTTCAGTGATAGAGGTTTAGAGTTTTTGTTAGGTTATTAGGGCATTATAAATGATTTGTTGAGGATTTCTCCACTATTGCTACTTCATTGACTTGTCGGGGGGGGGGGGGGGGAGAGGGTGGTGGTGGTGCCATTTGTATGGACCAACAAGTGTGAGACTAGTTTTCTATAGTTGAAAGAGTTATTGATTACTGCTCCTATTTTGACCCTTCATATCACGGGAGAAAGTTTTGCTATGTACTATGATGCTTCTCATATTGGGTTAGGCTGTGTGTTGATATGGAGAGGTTAAGTTATTGCTTATACATCTCATCAGTTATGGGCCCACGAGCATAACTACCCCACATAGGACTTAGGGTTGGCGATGATAGTGTTTCTCTTGAGATCTGGAGGCACTATGTATACGGTGTTCATTATAATATCTATACAAACCACTGAAGCTTGTAGTATATTATGACTCAGCGGGATTTGAATTCCAGACAGAGGTTGGTTTTACTATAGAACGGCCAGATTGCCATCGATTGAGGACTAGGGCGGAGGATACTTTGAAGATTGCACTCGGAACCATGATGGCCATTATGAGATTCTGGTTATGTTTTTGGGCAATTTAATGCCCCAGTTGTGTGTATATATCTGATAACTTATGTGTATCGGTCATATTATTAGGGTGGATCTGTTGAGGGCCCTATTTGCTGAGGCTTAAATTATTAAGAACTATATTGTTATGGTTAATCTTTTTATGTATCAGGTTGGATTAGGGAGGTTGGCTATGAACTATATAACATTAACTTGTTGTGATTCTGATTAACTAATTTTTTAGGCTAGCAAGTGTGTGTTTAGTATTGTTTTACCTTCCTTACTCGTGGTACTTCAGTTGCAACTGAATGATGATATCTGCTGAGCACTGCAATGGAAAATGTGATGTATACCTATACACAGAGAAGCATATAAGGAGTCTACCAGTGTTTGATATATTGAGTATTTGATCTATTTTTGAATGTAGGATGGTTGTAAGGGTACTAGTGATTGATATATAGATCATTTGGTTTATTCTAGATATCTATTGTCATTTTGAAGCTACAAATGATTATCGCGATAATAGTCTGCTATATTGGGATGGTGTGCTAACTATTTACCACACTTATGATTACTATTGTTACTATGATTGACTGATTGAACAACAAATGAAAAGGGGCTAGGTCCCTGTGGCATAGTATGATTACATTAGCTATTGCCTATGATTATGTTAGCATCAGATAGTCGGAAAGCCATATGGGGTTAGTTTGGAAGGATTGCTTGCATTAGAAAATGGGAAACAAAGTAAGGTCTATATATGTGGAAATGACTATAGTTAGGGATAAATGTTATTGGTTGGGTATTAGCTATTATGCCAAAAGAATGTATATTTAGCCTATTATTATTTTGTTATTGGTTAGCGGATTGAGTTGATGGGCTAAAGGGTTGATCTTTTGAGGATTCCTTATAGATTATTGTATTAATTCTCAGTTGCATACTGATGGGGTATTGTATTTCTGGTTAGTTGAGATTACCAAGACTGTTGTTTGACACCAAGCATGCTTATAACTATTATATTCACTGTCTATAGTGAGTTCGATGTTGGGATACCTATGTGGTTCAAATTTAGGCCTTAAGGTACGCCTTTATTCTTACTTTCGCAAACAAAATTTCTATTAATGGGGGATGTTGTGACAACCCTCCAGGTCATTCCTATGGTTTCATGAATATTTTATCAGTATGATCATTTGCATAGTGATCGTGAGATATTTGTGAGTCATTGACACCAATTGTTCGGTCGTTGAGTGAATCATTTGGCATTTATACAGTATTTGGAGTGAAACAATAGATTATGATTGTGAAACAAATTTTTAGGTAAAGTCCTAGTAAATGACCTCGGAGCAGAATTTTGACGGTTCCATTACCTCTGGAATGGCCAATCTAGGCTAGGAGCATGTTCGGTGTAGTTATGTTGAGTTTTGCAAATTTAGCTTCTAAAATGGGTCATTAGTTTATTTTAGTCAAGGTCCTCGAGAAACATGCCCTAATAGAAAATTTTGGCTGCACCGTTGGATTCAAAATGTCGAGTTTAGTCTAGCTAGGAGAACATTTTGTTTGGTTCTCGGGACTTTTCAATGTATTTTGGTCCCTTTAGTCAATTTTGATATTGGGAAATGGAACCCACATTGGAATAAAATGACCTCCGATGAGAATTTTGACTACACCGTTGAGTCCGGAATGCCATTTTCGATCATATATCATATATCTATTATATTCTTGCGATTTCGGATGAGACCGGGGCATAAAAATTAAATTTGAGTGGTTGCTGAAAAATAAAGGTGGTCGGTAACGTGGCTAAACCATAGGCAGCCACGTGTCAAAGGCAGCAAAGTGATGTATGTACCCAAACTTTGCTCCAGAAATGCAAAACATGCGAGCCAGTTTTTGATCAGCAGTTTCTCCTCCATTTTTGTTTGATTTTGACGATTCAAAAGGCTAACTTGTGTATTTTTCCAAGAGCAACGTCATAAGAGCTTCGAAAATTGATTTTGGCACGCTGTTTGAGGTAAACAATAGGTGTTTTGCTGCTGTATGATATTGTTATTTTCAGAAACTTTGAGTTGTGATTTCTTATCCGTTTTGAGTCATATTTTTGCAAAATTTGGGTCTATTTTGTGTATTTTTACGAGGCACACTGTGATAATTTCAGAATTAATTGATAGAGCTCCGTTTGGTGCAAAAATGTAATTTTAGCTGCGGTTTATGTTAGCTTATTTCCAAAACCTTCGTGTTGTGATATCTTGGATATTTCTTATCGAAATTTAGTAAAATTTGGGTCTAAATTGTTCTACTTTTCGAGAAATACATCATGGTATATTCAAATTCTGTCAATTTGACTGAATTTCTATGGAAGTTAGCAGAGAAGCTGCTATATGTATATGTTATTTTTTGATAAGAAATGTCATTTGTTTTTGGGTGATTTTTGATTATTCTGAGCCTCATGTTTAGCTCAAAGTTTTGGCTATAGACTCGGGGTGACATAAGAATCAGTTTACAGGGGTTGGTTGGTATTTTGGGCGTGGGCTCCATTTTATCTGTTTTAGTCCCAATTGACCTATTCTCTCCCATTTCTCAAGATATTACAGCTAAAATAACCATAATTATGTTATGACTCATATGTTGACAGTAGAGAAACATTTAGAGGCGGTTAGACAGGGCAAACCTCGCGTGGTTTGAAGCATGTGGACTCGTCTTCCAAGTAGGCTAAGCTTTTATATCTCTTAGACTGAGCTGAAATGGGTATTGTGGTTGTGTATGGACTAAACCTACTGAAATGTATATGCGGTATGTAATGATACGAGATGTATAGATTGTATATAATGATATGAGATACTTGTTACTGTAATAAGTGTGATATAAGCTGTAGCTATAATATTAGCTGAGTTTTGACATTGTTGAACTACGGAAAGGCCTGGTCAAGGTTGGATATGGGCTGATGTCATGTGGAAGGTATGTATTATGGCTTAACTATGTGTAGCCTGATGCTAATGAGATATGCTGGTTGTGAGGCTGTTTGTTGATGATATAGTCGTACTATGGACTAATTCTAGTGTAGATTTTTATCTGTTTGGCTTGGTTGTACTGGATACTTGTGATATACCTATGATTGTCCATGTTTACTCTGAGTACATGTGATTGACAAAATTATGGTGTATTTGTCCTTGGGTGGGCATGACCCTACATTAGTCCGTGAGACACATACTTCTGGATGCATGTGTGGCCTGATGTTGTGATACATGTTAGCTTGTGAGACTAGTTATTGACTATTTATTTTACTGTGGACTTATCTTGATACATATATCATTCTGACATCCCTATTTTTTCTGGATACCTGTGATACGGTTGTGACCATTCATATTTGTTCAAAGTGTTTGTGGCTGGCTAGGTTGCAATATATTTTTCTCTGGGAGACATGAGTCGATTATATTTTTATGACATATTTGCCCATATATACTGTTGGTAATCATTGTATATTTGCTAAACCTACTTGATGTGATTTTGTTAAAGAGATATATTTAGTCCTTGGGACTACTGTCTTATTCTGGAGATCGCCACATTACCAGCGGATCGACACATAGTTGCCTTTGTGGGTGTCGTTCGTATCATTTGGGTTGTGGTATGATTATAGATAAGTGACAAACCTCTGATTAGTTGTTTTCTTTGGGCCTTAGCTTAGGTTTAAGTTGTTGCTGCCCTAAAGTCACTATGCATAGAACCACGCAGTTACATATACATTTCCTGATTGGGTGTCACGTACCGACATGATATATATTTTTGGATTGGGTGTCATGTACTGACACGCTATATATTTTAAGATGGGGTGTCACATATCGACACTATATACATTTCTCAATTGAGTGTCACGTACCGATACGATATACATTTTTGGATTAGGTGTCATGTGCCGACACGATATATTTTTTTTAATCAAGTGTCATATGCCGACATGACATACATTTCTGGATCGAGTGTCACGTACCTACACGATATACATTTTTTGATTCAGTTTTACATACCAATATGATATACATTTTTGGATAGGGTGTCACATACCAACACAAATATATTTTTGGATCGGATGTCACGTATCGACACGTTATACATTTTTGGATTGAGTGTCACGTGCTGACTTGATATATATTTCTGGATCAGGAGTCATATGCCGATATGATATACATTTACAAATCAGGTGTCATATACCGACATGATATATATTTTTAGATCGGGTGTCACATACCGACATGATATACATTTTTGGATTGGATGTCATGTATCGACACAACATACATTTCTAGATTGGGTAACTCATTCCATCATGATGAGGAGATTTGTTCTCTCGTGGGGGATTCACCCCACCGTTATATATGTACATACTTGGATTGGGTTTCACATTTTGACACAGGATCGGGTGTCACGTTCCAACACAAGATCGGGTGTCACGTTCTGACATAGGACCCTGTATCACGTTCTGACACAAGATCAAGGTTTGAATGCCATGATTTGACATGGGTTACACTGTTCTATATGAGTTCTACCAGGATATGATTCTACACCTTGATTGTGCGTGAGTGTACCTTCTAGGCCTATGGGGGCTCAAGGGGCATACATACATAGATTTTAGGGCCTTACACCCACATACAACCCCACACCTTGACTATATGATACTGATAGAATGGTTTTAACTGTGAATCTATCGGTTGGGTCATGATATATTGCTAGATTCTAGCCATTGGGATACAACGATACCACTGATATACTCACAATTATGTCGAGCGGAGATTTTCTAGTTTTACTGCAATTTACTACATTTGGGCATTCTATATTTACTATGTTTTACTCGGTCAGCCGATGATGCCTACTGTGTTCCTTCCCCCGGTACTGACTTTTCTGCATCTACTCATGGTGCAGGTCCAGGTATGAGCCATGGCCAATGATTAGGAGCTTTTTGATAGGCCAGAAGAATTTGGTGAGTATCAGTATCTTCAGAAATTTTATTGTCTCTTTTTGTGTTGGGCCATCGTTTGTATTCAGACACTGGCCTGTATAGTTATTGTTTGTCCTGTATATGTAAGAGTTCTTCTGGTTATATATATAGTTATGTATATCTTTCACTTGGAGTCTATTGTTTCTCTGTACAGGTGACTTTCAGGTCCTGGGTAGATTGTGTTTGTCTTACCTATATGTTGCTAGTATCTTGTCACTAGTGATTCAGGACACGTGTAATGGGTGTTGGGTTGACTTGCCTGTAAGTGAGATCTAACAGGCACCATCATGACTTGAGAGGTCCGGTCGTGACACGAAATCTTAAAATTAATGAATGAAAATGTTACCCATGTAATAAGGAATACAATGGTCAAAATGATTTTGAAAATGAAGTTAAGTCAAGGGAGAAATCATCAATTAAAGTTTGAATATCAAAATCAGAGAAATCCCCAATTTACACCATTAAAATCCCAAAATTAGAAGTTAAAATAAAAAAAATTAATCAATGTAAATCAATGGAATTGGTTAGAAAATAGTTACTCAATTACTTTGCCTTGAAAAATCTCGAAATCCCCTCTTCAAAATGATACTTGAAGGGTTGAAAATGGTGGAATGTGAAATAAAAATATCTTTTAATGAAGTTCACTATTCATGCACGCATAACACTCCACGAATGCGGAGGCTTAAAGAGGCTGGCTTTCTTTCACTCCGCGAACGCGGTCCCTTTCCCATGAACGTAGATGCCTAAATAAATAGACCTTCGCGAATGTGGAGCTAAGGGCGCGAACATAGTGAGTAAGTGCCACCTGAAGAATTACTCACACCAGCAACACACAACATAATTAATTCAAAAAGTGGACCTTTGAAATTCATTTGAAACCCCGTGAACACAAACCAAACATAGAACCCTATTAGAAACAACGACTCAGACTCAATGGCACTGCCATAATTTGAATCCAAAACCCCCGTGATCCCAAACTTGAGACAAATCATTTAAACTAGTTTCAGACTCAAAAACACAAAATATTCTCAGAAGCTCGAAAAATTACAATGGATCCATTTCTAGCGTTAGTTTCACCACCCAGAACCACTTGAACTAACAGAATTTTTATACAATCTTCTGAACTCCGAATGTTGATGAAAGTCAAACCTATGATCCAAAATTAACTGAAAATGCAACTTTGGGCCTAAAATCTCCATTTTAACTCCGAATTCAACTTTGCAAGTTCTCCTAGACCAGATTTGGCATTTTGAAACTGATATAATCGACAAAATCAAGCTCTAATACTCCAAATTGAAAATGACCTTGAAACTTGTATTTCCAATTTTAAGCTTGTTAAAACTTTTTCTTTTGCAAAACTCCAACTTTTTACAAGATTTTTAAAATCCTAATTTTAGATTTATCCAAATATAATCCAAGACAACTTTTGTGAAGGACAAACTGGTAATTTCATTAAAAATATCAAAAATGACCTTCAAGGTAATACATATATGTCATCCTTTAAGTCTTAGTGGTCGATCTATGCAAAAACTTGGACTGAATCAGCAAAGAAGATCCAAGATTGGATTAGTGCTTGAGAAGTAACCAAGAATGATTTTGGATTGGCATGAAATTACATAACTGAAGAATATGTTATCAATTGAACAAACCTTGAATCCACTTCTTGAATACAATTTACCTAATCGAAAATAATTCTATGGAGTAATGAAGTATTGATAGATTTATAAGGAGGGAGATTCACTATTTATATGACGCCAAACTATCGTGCAAATAGATTTGGAGAGTAATGCTCCAGCTTTGTCGTCACTTGAATTGCCTAATACAAGGCCATACTGGTGGTTTTGAGCAATAAGGAAACTGGATCAGATGTCGTTTAGCTCTTGACTAAGAGACATATATGATACATTGATAATCTCAACCATTTAGGAGAAAATGGAGTGAAGAGGCTAGGAGTTCAAGAGGAGAACTTAAAGCATTCTCAAAAGCTATTTTGTGTTAATTTTCCTTTAGCAAAGGCAAGCCCAAAACTTAAAAAATTTTGTGAATCAGAAGGCAAAGGTCTATACTCAGGAAAATAAGACTGCCACCCTATAGGATCCAGAAGGGACCCCTAGTAGGACCAAATTCTCAAGTAACTAAATTTGTATAGGCTTGGTACGCATGAGATAAAACAAAAGGAGCCAAAGCAATATTCTTGTCCAAAGTGAAAGTTTGCACGCCCTAATGATTTGCCTAAAAGAGAACCAAGTTACCAAACTTGTTTCACAAAAGTAAAAGCAAATAAAACACAGTATTTAATGTGGAAAACACCTGGCTCACAAAGGTGTAAAACATCCATGACATGTACCACTACAAAATTTACCCCAACCATCACTAAAACAAAGTGACCCTCAACAAAATATATTACAATCCTAAGTAATCTTGAAATTTAGCTTCCTAAACTATAGACTTCAGATAAACCTCCCAAGGTTTACTTTCTCAAGTCTTTAAGTTGCCCTCAACTTGAAAACTACAACCTACTTCGATTTATAGATCACTAAACTAAACAATATATTATGACTCAACCAAAACAAAAAACTTCCTAGGATAAGACACAATAAGGCACAACTCTTTCAGGTGTTTCTTTATAGATAAGTACTGCACTAAATCAAACAGCCTTTTTACGCTCCGAAAATGTCTAACAGATCTTCTCGATCTTCACTGGTATTTGTCCATTCTCCTAAGGAGTTCTGCTGGATGTCAAATTCCTCCTGTGCTAACAACTCTTCTTTCCATAGAGTGTTTCATCAGGTAGAACTCCTTTTTGACATCAACTCTTTTCCCTCACGTGTTATTGTTGAACTGACTTCTACACATCTGTGTTATAAACTTATCCCAAAGAGCTTTATTCGTTTCACAACTTTGTGCTGACTTGTCTTAACCTCTTTGAGACAGTGCTAGAGATGTAACAACCCAACCTAGGGGCCTAATCATCACACTGTGAATAGGAAACCTGAAGGCAACCTAAATAAGCCTCTTAGCATATCGTTTCACATCCTTGGTTGCAGAATATAAAGCAAACATTCAACATATAATTCTAAGGGAATAAGGGATTATGACTCACTCTATGGTGATGAATAAGGGAATAGAATTTTCATGAAACACATAGCAAACAAGTACTAAGGGGATGGTAAGTAGGACTCAAGCTATGGGGAAATAGGGATGAAGGACTTTCATCATTTTCCATCATTATCAATAACATCAAATAACACCACAAAAGGGGTAGGATCTAAGGGATAAATCTCTAAAATAAATCTCAACATCACATCATAGGTACATAGCGTAGTATCCAACAACACCTCTAAGCATGAATAGGACGAGAGCCAAGACATGTATAGGGCTCACCATCAAATTAGAAAGTAAAGTGAAATAAAGTCTCGACATGAGCAAGATAGAAATAGGATAGTGTCCCCGAACTAGAGGACACACCATATATCCACGTGGAGGATATTGAGGAGCGTCGACCCTACATAGTTAAATCATGTAGGGATAGAGGTATGTGTCAATACTTTGAATGTACTGGTACGTAGGTATGTAATGCATGACATGGAAATAATAATGAAATGATTCATACCAAGTCTCATATTATTACATATATTTTCTAAAAGCATTAGTAAGTCATAGTCAAGCCAACATCATTTAAACATAAAAGGCAACTTTAAAAAGAACTTGGTAGAATGCATGGATGAGCATAGTCATAAATATGGGAATCATATTAACTTAGAACAAGCATTAAATATAGAGATTTAAATTGTATGCCATAGAAGAAACATATTTGAAGTATGAGGAAAACATACATACGGGAAATAATTTAACACACCATTTTAGCCATAAAACATTAGATAATGTATAGGAGAAATAAAGAACTTATCGTTACTTGAAAGCATAATGAGACATGTAGATTTAGATTAGTGAGAAGACACATGTTGTTATGAATAGTTTAAATACTATCATCCTTGGATGAACAATACGTCACTATACATAAAAGACTATTATATTATGAAAGAAACATTAGTAATCATAGTGGAGACCACCTTACATACTTGTGGACATAGCCATACACCTTTAGTATAAACACCATTTGGACTTGTAAAACTACGAGTTATAGGAACTTTAAAACACTTTTAATAGAAATAGATATCTGTAGACATAATAAGAGGGAACCATCTTAGATCACAGAAGTATATCGTGGGGTCATAAGGAGAACTTGATCATATATGAGAGTACCCTTTAATCGACATAACCCATGTGAGTTAACCATGGTGTCCCGATGTTTCCCCTACACTGGAAGAAAATGGGAGATCACTTGCCAATGTGACCACCTAAAATTCCTAAGTGGATCCACTAAAGCCATGTTGTTGAGCAACCTCTATTATCGGTTGGTCTAGAAATCAACCTCTACTAGCGGGTGACTCCTATTTCCTACGGTGGGACGTAGTTATGCGATAATAGGATTTTGCTAATGGTTTAATGCCTCTTCTAATGGGGAGCTTCCACATTCATCCCAAAGTCCACTCGATGCTAAGTAAAACTCTCACGGAATAATCGTAAGCATGAAGCATGAAATCATTTGTAAAGAGGTATTCTACCAACCTGTCTCATAAATATTTAGAACATTAATCGTCATCATAAAAATAGCTCTTATGTCTTGGCTAAGCCTCTAATATCGGCTAGCATTATAATCTTGTCTATGCCTCTACTATCGGCTCATCATGTCATATTTCTCTACTAACGGTCTACCATTTACCTTATGGGAATTCCACCCTTTTCGGTTAATGCCTCATAATCACCATATAGGAACACCACCTTTTTCGGTTAATGCCTCATAATGACCTTATGAAAATACCACCCTTTTCGAGTAACATATGATAAGACTCTTATGGGAACACACCCTTTTTGGAATTTAGTTTAACATGTACCATACTGGAATACCACCCTTTTCTGTCATTCATTCATTCTAGACTCCAGTAAGTCTAGTCCCAAATAATATATAGACAAGAGTATAGTCATGATATGCATAACATTGTACACCATAACATAATAAATAAGACCTTTCAATAATGCTTAGCTTTCTTATAACTTCAATGGGTTTCATAGCATACTTTGCAACCTTCATTATTCATATATTCTGTGATGTATAAAGGAAGGAATTCATGATTTTACATAAAGTTTCATAGTATTCTCATGAAGCCTTAACATAAATGATGACTCTTAACATTTAGGACCTTTATATTCTTATATAGCATGTATTGGGACTTCCATCTTTCATAAAATATCCTCTTCATAAAGGTTAGGTCAAAATATGGGATTTTTATGCTCGAACACTTATAAACATGAAATTCACACATACACACACACACACACACACATATATATCATGCATATATACGATAGGATGTAATCGTTTGGAATCATTCAATTCAATCCAATATGGTACTTGTAAAACCCTAACTAGAAAATCATGAATTTCAACTAAATATGCATCATAGGTCATAATATAATACTAATATACTTCATATAAATAAAAATGCATCACAAACTACATGATTAAACCAACTTTCCAAAACTTCACAACTAACATACACCTTAACCCAAAAATAGAATTGGGAACTTGAGTTTTGTGAAGGAAAGGGCTTGACAAATCAAACCCACATGCCTTAGTGGAATAACTATGGAGAAATCACGAACTTTGGTGGAGGAACCTAAAAACCTAGCTTTAGTATTCAATGGAGGACCTTGGGGGAGGTCTAGAGGATTTGGGATTTAGGTTTTTGGGGGATGGTTTAGGAATAATGTCATTATGGGGAGTTTTAGATTGATATAGGGCGTGTAAGAAGCCAAAATGACATGGCATTGGGCTTAAGGTACGATGAAAGGAAAAATCACCCTTTATAAAACTGGGTAGAATGTTTTCATGAAAGCCCATTTACGGGTCGTAAGTTAATCCACGACTCGTAGAGTGGGTCGTATAAACTGGCAGCCTGGCAGTATTTCACTAAAATATGCGTAACCTTTTGGTCCAAACTCCGTATAAGATGAAACTAGTTGCAAGGGAAAGATAATTCAAAAAGCTTTCATTTGGTAGGTGGTCCAAAATCTAATTCGTTAAGTACTATTAGATATGATCATTTAAATTAGACACATATACGAACTCATTCTAGAACTCAACGATTGAAATCATTTGCACTCGACTAGATGGGAGAGGGGCTTGGAATTTCATTTGGGGTCATGAAGGGGATAGATAAGGTTGTTAAGGGAATAGAAAAGGTTGAAAATACCCTTAATGAATCCATTAGTACAAACCACGAGAGCCCATTTTACGAGCCGTACGAAGAAGCACGAACCGTACTGTTGTTCGTAAGCAAAGATCTAGAAACCATTATTTTTGCTCTAAAATCACGAACCATCTTACGATCCGTAGATGAACTTATGGATTGCAGTTGGACTCGGGGTGCCTCCATACTTAAATATTTTCCTTATTTTCCTAGACTCATTCCACGAAGGATATCTACGGGCCATAACCCATTATACGGGCCGTCTGATAAGTAATAGGTCACTTTCCTGAAAACTCCAATTTCTTTCAAGCTAAGGCCCTCCACCTACAAACCTGCTTACAATCCATATCTCCTCTTACGGTCCATATGTCACCCTCGTACAGTGACTCCAGATAATTTTTCAGGTCAATCTTTGTACACTCTTAGGATCCTAATTTGGGGTGTTACAATATCCCTCTTGGGAACCTTCGTCCCCAAATGTTGATCAAGCTAGCACGATAAGAGGGAAATGAACATCCACACGTAGTAAACCATCATCAATAAAAATACACAACCCAACAACACTTTCATGGAAGGATTTAAAATCTTTAACATAAAACATCATCCCTGTTGAATGGATAGATAATATGTTTTTCATAATCACACTTAAGACTATAATTAAAATCATTTTCATGAACTTTTAAATCATCAACACCAATATTTTTTTTTGGTGCACACATGACATATTTTCATGATTGCACATAAGAGTCCAAGCAAAATGAACTCCGTGAATATGCATGCACAATGATCAATAAGTAAAGACTAGAATAAATGATGCATGGGGATGAACATGGAAACTACCACTCCACAAATACCTTAACGCGACCACTTGAACCAAAGAATCGATTGTAGAATCATAATAATGAAACCATCTAGCATCATTCATTAACACATTTGGGAGGAACACATACTTACCAGGAAAGGCATTTCGAGTTATTTTTCTTCCCTTTCTAGCGACCACTGGTCAATCCCTTCTCTTTTGTCCCAACTCACCACACTCAATGCAACCTTCATGTCCCATCAAACATTCCCCTAGATGCATTCTACCATACTTGTCACAAATAGGATAGGGGTTTCTCTCCCTCTTACTCTTAGGATCAAAAGTTCCTAGTAGACGATTATTCACCCTCATCAAAATATTCCCTCTTTAATTCTCTTTCACTCTTTCTCATCTTTTAATCCTCTATTTTTTCTATATAGTTCATAAGCCTCAAAATATCTATCTCCTTTACTATCATGGCAGTCCGACATTCTTGAACAAGCTTATCTGATAACCCCGACATAAATTTGCTCATTCTAAAACAGGGGCAATGACCAATGATGGGGAATATTTGGAGAGTTGTGTGAACTTAAGAGAATACTACCTCATACCCATATTCCCTTGCCTAAGGTTAATGAATTCTTGCATCTTAGCTTCCCTCAACTCCAAGGGAAAGAAGCGGTCCAGGAATGCATCCTTGAACTCCCCCTAATAAATAAGATCCCAATCTTCGTCCTCTCACTCTTCCATTGAGTATGCCAAAACTGCGCCACCCCTTTTAATTGAAAAGCCATTAACTCTGCCTTCTCCTCTGAAGTCAATCTCATAACGACCAACACTCTATGCACTTCATCCACAAACTCTTGAGTATCCTCTTCTACCTTTGATCCATGGAATATGAGAGGGTTCATCCTATAAAAGTCCCTTACTCTTGAAGCTAGAGTAGGAGAATTTGGAACATTATCTCCTTTACTGGCTTGGTTGGTCAAAATTTATGCCATTATAGTGAGGGAGGCTTGAAATTCCGTATGAGTTACTCTTTCTTGTTGTGGGGCTTGAGGTATCTTTCTTGGAGGCATTATCTTGAAAATCTCAAAGAGATCCCTTAGATAAAGGGAGTCTTAGGAAAAAACTAAGGCACGACATGGATCATGACAGAAGTGAGAGAATTCCTAAATGCCTTATAGCCTCCTACTCATAGATGTTGCACGCTTCACACCCAAGAATAAGAATCTACTTGACGCGGTGTATTGGATGTCGAGGATCATTTATAAAACAAGTGCTCTGATACTAAGCTTGTAATGACCATATCTAGGGGCCTAGTTATCACACAATAAATAGGAATCCCGAAGGCAACCCAAACAAGCCTCTTAGCATATCATTTATACATGTACCTATGATATAAAGCAAATATTCAAGATATAATTCTAACGGAATAAGGGCTTATGACTCACGCTGTGGAGATGAATAGGGGAATAAGATTTGCATGAAACACATAGAAAGTAAGTACTAAGGGGATGACAAGTAGGACTCGAGCTATGGGGAAATAAGGACTAAGGACTTTCACCATTTTCCATCATAATCAATAACATCAAATAGCACCACATAAGGGGTAGGGTCTGAGTGATAAATCTCCAAAAAAAAACTCAACATCACATCATAGGTACATAGCATAGTATCCACCAATACCTCTAAGCATAAGTAGGACGGGGGCCAAGACATGTCCAAGGCTCACCCTAAAATTTGAAAGTAAAGTGAAATAAAGTCTCGACATGAGAAAGATAGAAATAGGATATTTTCCTTGAATTAAAGGACTCACCATAAGCACAATCTTCAAATATCCAAGCTAGCCACGTGGAGGATACTAAGGAGTGCTGGTCCCTACATGGTTAAATTATTTAGGAATAGAAGTATGCTTCAATACTTTAAATGTAGTGGTTTATAGGTATGCAATGTATGACATGGAAACAATGATGAAATAATTCATACTAAGTCTCATATTATTGCCTATATTTTCTAAAAGCATTAGTAAGTTATAATCAAACCAACATCATTTAAACATAAAAAGGTAACTTTAGATAGAACTTGGTAGGATGCATGGATGAGCATAGTTGTGAATATGGGAATTATATTAACTTAGAACAAGCATGAAGTATAGAGATTTAAATCATATGTCATAGAAGAAACATCTTTGAAGTATGAGGAGAACATACATACGGGAGATTATTTAACACACTATTTTAGCCATAAAACATAAGATAATGCATAGGAGAAATAAAGAACTTATACTTACTTGAAAACATAATGAGACATGTAGACTTTGATAAGTGAGAAGATTGCATGTTGTTATGAACAATTAAAATTCTATCATCCTTGGGTGAACAGTACATCACTTTACATAAAAAACTATTTTATTATGAAAGAAACATTAGTAATCAGAGTGGAGACCACCTTACATAATTTTGGACATAGCCATACACCTTTAGGATAAACACCATTTGAACTTGTAAAACCATGAGTTACAGGAACTTTAAAACACTTTTCGTAGAAATAGACATCTTCAGACATAATAAGAGGGAACCATCTAGATCAACATAGAAGTACATCTTGGGGTCCTAAGGAAAACTTGAACATATGTGAGAGCACCCTTTAACTGACATAAACCATCTAAGCTAACCATGAAGTGTTGATGTTTCCCCTACACCAGATGAAAGGGGGAGATCACTTGCTAAGGTGACCTCCTAAAATGCCTATGTGGATCCACTAAACACTTGCTATTGAGAAACCTCTACTATCGGTTGGTCTAGAAATCAACCTCTACTAGAGGGTGACTCCTATTTCCTACGGTGGCATATAGTTATGGGAAAATGGGATTCTACTAACAGTCTCAGACCTCTTTTAACGGGGAGATTCCACATTAATCCCAAAGTCCACTTGGTTCTAAGTAAAGCTCTCACAGAATAATCATAATCAAGAAGCATGAAATCATTAGTGGAGAGGTATTCTACTAACTCGTACCATAAACATTTAGAACATTAATCATTATCACAAAAATAGCTCCTATATCTTGGCTAAGCCTCTACTATCGGCTAGCGTCATAATCTTGTCTATGCCTCAACTATCAGCTCATCATCTCATATCCCTCTACTAATGGACTATCATTCATCTTACTGGAGCACTACCCTTTTCGGTTAATGCCTCATAATCACCTTATGGGAACACCATCCTTTTCAATTAATGCCTCATAATAACCTTACGAGAATACTACCCTTTTTTGTTAATGTATGATAAGAACCTTATGGGAATACCACCCTTTTCAAAATTTAATTTAACATGTATCATAAGGGAACACCACTTTTTTTTCCATTTATTCATTCTCGACTCCAATAAGTCTAGTACCAAATAACATATAGACAAGAGTATAGTCATGATGTGCATAAACATACACACCATAACATAATAAAGAAGCCCTTTCAATAATGCATAACTTTCTTATAACTTCATTGGGTTTCATAGCATACTTGACAACCTTCATCATTCATAATATCTATGATGTATAAAGGAAGGAATTCATGATCTTACATAAAGTTTCATAGTATTTTCATGAAGCCATAACATAAATGATGACACTTAATATTTAGGATCTTTATATTCTTATATAGCATGGATTGGGACTTT